>CAXKVX010004007.1:0-16455 GCA_964058865.1 Eleocharis quinqueflora
CCTTCATCCTTGCCTCAACGTTCTACCAGCCCCTCGGATTCGGCACCACCGGTGGAAAAGAGATGCAGATGATGGAGATTGCCGCATTTCTCGGCCACGTCGGTGCCAAGACCTCTTGTAAGTTCCTTCCCTGATATGATATCTCTTCACTATTTCTATTATTTATTTATTTATTTCTTTGTTTGCACTTTACAGCTTCAATTGACCATTTTAAGATGAGAATCTTGTTGCTTTAAATTGATATGTTTGATAATGTAGTTTGGATTTGATGGTTATTGCATTGTAATAAAAATAAAATAAAAGAGGCGGCCCTGTGGAAAACTGATAGGATAAAGAAAACAGTTTATGCTGGTCTTATTTTGTGGGGAATTAGCTACAGGACTGCTTTAAACTTTTTAAATGTTGCATGCTTTGAACAATTGAACCTCAAGTAGTGGTTGAGTGAAAGAACCCCTTGTTGACAATATTTGTTTAACCTCGTATATAATTGAGGTCTAATAATAGTTATTCTACTGCATTTTCTTTATTTGAATCAAATTAAGTCTTACTTCCACAGACAAGATATAGAAAACCAACCTAACAACTTGAACTATGTTATATATACTTCTCTATTTTCTTAACCTGGCTTTCAGTGTGTTAATTTGATGGGGAGAGTTTTCCGTACCAAATCTTTTTTCTTAATCACGGACACGATTAAACCTTCTACTTTGAAGAAATTCTTTCACACACTTGTTTGCACTTAATAAACATGATGTTGACAGAAAGGCTGTCTTGCATGGGAACTTTATCTTGTGACACCTTAGCTTATTATTTCTCATGGAATAAATCTCAATTATCAAGGGCAAGCTTGTCTTGCAATTTAAAATAATGTATTTAAGGGTACAATTTCACCACGTGACTATCAATAGGAAAAATTGCATATTTTATCTACTACCTAGATAAAAGGATGGATATGCAATACACATTCTGTCTGCTCTCCTCTACTTCCTGGTTTTATACTTCTAATTACCATAGAAAATTGTTCAGTGGGATCCATACCTAGTGTGAACAATAAATGATCCCAACTCCCAAGAAGTAATCTAATAAATTTATCCTTTTTTTTATTTAAAGTGCCATTGTCTTATTCCTTCACTATTCCAATGATGTGAATTTTCTGTTCTGTTGTTGTTATGACGGATTATCAGTACACCATGCTTGTGTTAGGGAACTTAACTGCAACTCTGCAAGCTTCCTCTGGCATTAAATTTCTCACTGATAACTTATAATACCAAAAACATGCTAAGTTAGGTAAGAATTGAAAGCTTGAAAGCTTAATGTCCGATAAATATTGAAAAATGTTTGCAAGATTAAAATCTGTGCACAAGGATAACTAACATTTGAATAAATATGGTCCAAATTTTTAATCAAAAAGAATACATCAATACTTCCTTATTTTGACATGTTCTTTTCTTGACAGGTGGATATGGAGTCGCAACTGGTGGTCCTACCGCATGGGGTCTATGCTATAACCATGAAATGAGTCCTAGCCAAAGTTACTGTGCTGAGAACTTGAAGTATCCCTGTGTTGATGGTGCTGAATACTACGGCCGTGGTGCTCTCCCTGTTTACTGGTAATAAAACTTTGCTGTTCCCTTTCATCTCTATTCCTTCAATTTAAGACACTCCTATATAAAAATATAAAAAGACTGCTGGATAGAACGGTGGCAACTTTTGTATTGTTAATGAGAAAAAGACTGAAATGATTGATTTTTCCTTTAGTATAAGAGTTGTCAAAATACTTTCCAAGTATCCCTGGAAATTTTTGTATAACGTTAAAAATAGTACTTTGAAATTTAAATTTTTTTCTTTTATCCATACTTGAACTGAACTAATTACTAAATGACTCCTAAGACGCTTGAATGATTTTTATTATTCATTAGCTATAAGTAATGTGTATGAGATAATGGATGTTCGCAGAAGTCCATATGATAGTAATTACTAATCACCCCTGTTATTACAGGAACTACAATTACGGTAGGATCGGCGACGGCATCAAAATAGATCTCCTCCACCATCCAGAGTACCTCGAACAGAATGCCACATTGGCCTTCCAAGCTGCCATGTATGAATGGGTGACCCCTAAGAAAAGGAAGCAGCCATCGGCACACGATGTCTTTGTCTGCAACTGGAAACCTACTAAGAACGACACCGCAGAGCACAGGCTGTGCGGGTTTGGTGCCACTATGAACGTTTTGTATGGTGACCTCGTCTGTGGCCAAGGCTACATTGATTCCATGAACGCCATCATTTCACATTACCAATACTACCTTGACTTGATGGGTGTCGGAAGAGAGCACTCTGGTGACAACGTGGATTGTGCCGAGCAGAAGGCGTTCAACCCCTCTGCTCCTTCCACCACCTCTTCTACTTAGGTTTTTTTTGGATGAATTAAAAAAAAAAAAACAGCGTGCATTGATTGAAGGTGAATATGGTGCAATTAAATTGAGGGGAAACTGTCTAGAACTGTTCTGCTGTGTTTAATTGGGTTTTGTTTTTTATACCGTTGTTGCTTAGTTTGTACTACGTTCCCTGTGTAATTGTGATCTATGTGTAGTTGTGTTTTACATTATAGCATGGAATAATGTTGTTAGTTATGTGGTTACTTAGATTATTTGTATTCAAGTACATTGAGGTTTAAATTAGTGAAACAGATGCAGTGTTCAAGTGAATTATTTCATTTTATTGTATTTTATTTATTTTAAATAAGTGCCTACTGTCACCTGTGTCCACTTTACTGATTAACAAAAAAAATCGTTACAACATATGTACAGTACTGATGTAGCACACTAATTGTATAATCCAAATTTTAATTGGTAATAAATATTTCTTGAGACGCAGGTCAAGTCTAACAATTCACTACTTTATTTGATTTTAATTATCAATACAGCATATAAATATTATTTATGATATGTCGCGTTTGCTAGTTTATCTATTTTTCGCAGATTAAAGTAACAAATTATTGGACACATTTAAAACAATAATCGATCTTAAGTCAATAGATCAAGAGCATATAATGTTGTCTATTTAAAACTTTTCCTGAAATTATTTTAAAATTCATTGTCAGGTGTTAATATGACAGTAATTAGTGTCTATGAAGGACCCTGTACTTGCCATGATAATCTCTAATGAAAGTTCTTCCTGCTGTTGCTCACAAACCAACCTTAGCTCAGTTGGAAGAGCAATGGAGAAGAGCATTGGATTTCAAAGAGTTCATATCCTCTCTGGTGCCAGACTCCAATTGGCAGCATCTGATTGGTTCGATTGATGAACAAGTCGTTTTTGGAAAGCTTATTTATTAGCTTTAAAATCTGTACCGGACAATTTCGATGTTGATAATATGAGTTATGTACATGAGAGGATGTGAAGTTCAGTCTGAGAAGCCCTCGGCTAATCCGTAAGACGTCGGTTCAAATCCGGCAAGTCGGGCATTGTTGTTTCATCATAAGGTTAAAAATATAGCATCTTCAATCAATCAACCAATTTGTAGACAATACAATTGTTTGTCTTAACAAAGCTGTTATAACAACTCAATTGAAGTCACTATATTCCGTATTGTTGGAACTATGCCAGAGTGAAATAATTCAATCCTCTCTTGTTGAATAAAATCATCAAAATAGCACAATTTCACTAGTTGGCATTTCTTACCACACTGAAAGATCTAAAACCATTCCTTGAAACTAAAGCCTTTAACATATAGAAAACTCATTACCTTATCAATAAATATGTAATTTTAACTCTATAATCGTGTGTTAATAGTAACTAGAAATATCAAAAACATTGAGTACTATTACTACATATAGTTTATGTACAGGATGTTCTTTTGATATTATTTTTTTTTTTTGTCTTTCAATTGTGATTATGAATACAATTCTGAATGTGATAGTATATTGTTTTGGTAGCATTTTGTTTTATCTAATTAATTGTGATTCATTATTTCTCCTCTTTTTTTTTTGAGAGAGAAATAGTTTCTTCTTTAATTCTGCTCATGTTCCGCAACTGCAAACAAAAATCCTGACACACTCTAATTAACAAAAAGGAAGTACCGAAAATAGCAAAATTTCAGTGAAGAAATTGCATCAGAAAGAAAGTTACTGTTTCAAGGGGAAGCTGCGTCAGAAAGTATTTGTACGCATTCCTTAAAAGAGAAACCGCATCAGAAAATGAAAAAATTGACGGAAAGAGAAGAAAAAAGACAACATCAGTATTTATTTATTTATTTATTTATTTATTTGAGGAAAAAAAGAACATCAATGCAGTTTTACTTCTTATATTTAAGTAATATCTAAAGAGCAAAATTATTGTATTTTACCAAGCATTCGTTTTGTGATTTTGAATTGTTGGATTTTTTATTAAAAATTATTTTTATTACAAACAGTTCAAAATTCAACGGTAAAAAAGTATGTGCTTTGCAAAATACAATAATTTTGTTCATATCTAAATAAATTTTTAGATTCACACATAAATTTCGTAATTATATACTTCACCTTATACCCATCGGATGTGAATTTGAGTGGAGTAGATTTCTATAGGATAAGTGACGTAAAATAGTACGTATTTATTTCTTCCCAAAAAACATAATAATAAATAGGTACAATCGTGTTACTATAATCAGCGTTGATTGTATTTTCGAAATTGTAATGATATACATCAGCAGATAATTTAAAATTGATGTGTTGGAATTAATTTAATTAATTACAATAATATATGAACTTATATGTGATATAAATATATATTGAATAATGGACTGTCAATTATAAAATTAGACCCGTTACGAAGTGATCAAATTAAGCATTATTACGGGTTGAATATGTGTCATGAGAAATGAGATCTTTAATGTGTAGAATGCATATTAATAACTTTATGATTTAGTGATGGTCTAAATTATATAAAATTATACGAATAATACAATTATGCTATTGGTTCCTTGAGAATACAATTTAATACGATAATATTTTGCAAATAATGAAATATTCAATATAAACAAGTTCTGAGATTCAGTAAAAAATTCATTTGGAAAATTATTAATTAATTATTTAAATTGATGTACAGCGGCATGGTTCATTGTACCTATGCCATATATGATATATGCGTCAATTGAATTCAATGAATTTGGATTCCTTGTACACAGAGATGCATTTGTATAGACGCATGTGTGGCTGTTGGATAAAAGTTTATAAAAGGGTACCATGCGTCAGAAGTGATTCTTTTTCTTTTAAAAGAAATATACAGTAAAGAATTCCAGAGAAACTGTTATGTGAATATGTGATTATTGAGAGAAAAAAATAATCAAGTATACAGAAATTTCGGTTCAGAATTTGCAATTCGGATATTTTCGTTGTGCAGAAGACGTTGTTGTTGTTGCTTCTCTCGCTCTCTCCATCGAACTTGAGAGGAATTACTCGGAGATTAAAGGTTTTCGGTGATCAACAATGATTGCGTCTCTCCGAAATAATTTAATTTTCAGAATAAAAATTTTCTAGAAGAACTTTGATTAATCAAATTCTATCAAGATGAAATAATTAAAAGTGATACGGACAAAAACCGTGTCAAAATTCAACAGGATTACATGAGACAGACTATTTAATCAAACAGAAGTGACAGCGTTGATTGAATTAAACAGCTGTCGATTGTTTTTACTCTAAACAAAATGTTAATTTCGTAGGCCCTCTTTATTATAATTTATATTTATATTTCAGTTTGACATCACTGGATATAACTATAAGTCATATATTGTGATTTTAAGTAGGAATGCTAATTAAGCAGATAATGCAGTCCTATTCAAAGGGCATGAAAATGATAAATAGTGATAGTTTATATCTTACCAATCAAGTAATTTTACATTAAAAAAAACAAAGCAAAGATAATCAGCACCAAACTTACCAATCAAGTAGTTTGATTCATAAAATTGTAGATATTTTTCTTTTTTCTAATTAATAAAGTGCAAAAACTTGGTGCTTCAAAAGATGGACACTAGATACTCTAGTTCTGGACCGTTCAATTCATCGAGATTGGTGAAAAGTCATTTCTTGAAAAATACAACAAAAGTTAAATAAAAATAACTTTTTACCAATATCGACGAATTGAACGACCCAGATAAAGCAGAGTATCCAGTGTACTCATCTTTTGAAGTATCTAAGTTCTTACCATAAGATAGATCCTATGTGAATGCTAATTTAACACACCATTAATTTGAAGTAGTAAACAAGCTAACATATTTTTTACTAAATACAGTAGTAAACAAGCCAACTGACTAGTCCCTTCATTTAGTTATGTACCTTCTTTTTTTTTGTTAATTTGAAGTTGCTAATTTGCTAATCACTTTCAACTTTTGAGGAGCAATAGTAAGGAGTCTGAATCTGGTGCTCGTAAAAATCGTGCTTGTTTTCCTGCTTGTCTCGATCCGATCGTCACAGACGGTTGTGATTTGATTTAGGAAGCAGATGCTTTGATCGTTAGATGAATTTTAAACAATTCAGATCGAAACAAATAGAAATTTACGTGCAGCAGATCCCGTTCCAATAGTAAGCAACTTGAAACAATAAAAAAAAAGGCCACCGATGGCGACGTTCTGCCTCGTGCAACTTAATTGATTCCAAATGATTTTACGTACATTCCACTTGCTTCTTTTTTTTTTTCTTTTTTCTAATGCTTTTCGGCAAATATAATACAGAAGATAGAGATGGCATAAATTTGACTGTTGAAGTTGACGTAATCAAACTGCACAACAGCATAAATCCTTTTTTATAAGGATACATCACTTATATGCGCGTATATATATATATATATATAGAGAGATATATATATAGGCTAGGGTGCTTCATGGAGCACCAAACCGTTTGTGCTCCACATTCATTATCTCCAATTTGAAAATTCCAACGACCGATTCGAACCGTTCAACATGATCTACATATATAAATCTACTTGGAGATTGAATTTTATATTATTTTGAAATTGGCTATTTTTTTAAAGAGGTAGAAAAGTTGCTAATCAAACGGTTTCTAAACCAACAAAAGTTGTGATTTTCATACCTCTCTAAAAAATAGCAAAAAAATTAAAAAAAATATAAAATTCAATCTCCAAGTAGTTTTAAATATGTAGATCATGTTTAACGGTTCGGATCGATCGTTGGAATTTTCAAGTTGGAGATACGATGTGGAGCATTAGCGATTTGGTGCTCCATGGAGCACCCTAGCCTTTCTCTCTCTCTCTCTCTCTCTCTCTCTCTCTCTCTCTCTATATATATATAATATATATATATATGCTGGGTGTTTCATGGAGCACCAAACCTCTAATGCTCAACATCGTATCTCTAACTTTAAAATTCCAACGACCGATCCGAACCGTTGAACATGATCTACATATTGAAATCTACTTGCAGATTGAATTTTATATTTTTTTTAATTTTTGTGCTATTTTTTAGGGATGTAAAAAAAATGGAACTTTTGTTGGTTCAGAAACCGTTTGATTAGTAACTTTTCTACCTCTTTAAATAAATAGCAAAACAATTCAAAAAAAATGTAAAATTCAATCTCCAAGTAGATTTCAATATGTAGATCATATTCAACGATTCGAATCGGACGTTGAGATTTTCAAATAAGAGATAACAGATGTAGAGCACGAGGGATTTGATACTTCATGGAGCACCCTAGCCTCTCTCTCTCTCTCTCTATATATATATATGTATTTATAGGGATAGGCTATCGTGCACTATAGTGCCAAGGCTCTTTTGGCATTAGACTCTTCTTAACCGTTTGATTTAAAACTTTCTAGCCATTCATTTGAGTGCCTTCTTAATATTACGAACGTAATGGTACTATTCCCCCTCTGGGTACTTTTCCCCCTTTATCGCCTATACTAAGTACACATCTCTCAAACTTCAAGCTTTTCAAGTTTCACTTACCCCTTTCGTCATTCCTTTATGACCGTTCCCTCCCTGTTTTCCTAGAAATTATGAAAGAATTTAGAAAGCCATTACTAACCAGAAGTCAAGAGTAATAAACGTAGCTCTGATACCAAACGGAGATCGCACGGTAGTCTGATCGGCTCAAGCTCTCGGACAAATTATGTACTGGAAACTTGAGACTTGGGGAAATTTAGAAGCTAGAAACTTGATTTTATTTAACTGGAAGAAGTAAGCTCTCAGATGATTTCTGATGTGCTTGCAACTTCATAAGATGTTACAATATATAGACTTGAGATAGGATCTCTATTATTGCACCGGGTGCGCATTGGGCCCCATCGTCATGCAAATAAAGAGGTATCAACTAACTCTTGTCTTCCACTCAAAATAAAAAGATGCGTCGGCACACAAGACGACATCTTAAAATAAAGAAAAAGCAAAACCACTCAGAATAAAGTAGATGCTCCAGCACACTAAGGAGTCATCTCAAAAGAAAAAAGAGGAACTTTAATAAAGCAGCTTTTAGAAGTGGGTTTCTCTGTAGCTCTCTATCAGTGTGTCGTGGCATTGGATGAGTGCCTGTATGCTAGCATCCACCCTTCCTAACATGTCACTCGCCCAATTGTCTTTTGTTGCTATTGACTCAAGCCTTGTTTTTTGGAGATACTTCATGGCAATAAGTATTTCTACTTGTATGCAAGTTTTACAGGCTTGTTCTTTGTACAGATCGGATAATCTGCTAGTCATAGCGTTTTCTTCTTCAATGCTTCTTGGGTAACATACAAAGGTGTCTTTTGTTGTATGCGAGTATCGGGCTAATGGAGCATTTTGCCCACACAGTGCTTCCCAAGCTTCTGCTTTGTTAAATGCTTCCCTGACCCTTCGTGGTTCACTTATTATGATTCTCCTGAGTCCTTCCATTTTCCTGTAAAAACTAAAAAATAAGATAACACACTTATTAGATAAATGTGATGGTTTGTTTCTGCGGTCCACCACTTCCGCAATCAAAACATTCAATTTCTTTCTAATAGAAAAGAAATCTTTTCTATTAGTTGGCACAAGTTTATGAAAACTTCCTTGTTTGGTGCCTGGGTTACTTCCCCAATTACTTCTTCAAGATTTTTCAGACATGCGTCAGTTATTTCACTGCTTCTGGTATAAACCATATTAGCAGTTAATCTTGAAAGTGCATCAGCGAGTACGTTTAGTTTGCCATCAATGTGCTCAAAATTGACTTGTACTCCTGTAACAGTTATAAAATCAACAAAGTTAATCCATCTGACTCTGGACGGTTTGTTCTGCGCTGATTTGTTGTAGAAGCTGATGATAGCTTGACAGTCTGTTCTAAGGGTTATTTCTTGTTGATCAAGATAGTGAATCTTGAGGGCTTTCATCGTCTCCATACATGCATAGATTTCAGCGTCTATTGTCGATTTTATTACCGAGAATTTCCCACTGGCATAAGCACAAACCCGTTCTGTATTCCTGGGATCATTCTTCTTCTTCTTCCACTTACAAACACCGCCCCATCCTTCCATACACCCATCTGTTTCAAGAACAATATAGGATCCAAGAGGTGGTAATTCAAGATCAGGAAGATTTTGTACCAGCTCTTTTATCTTGCTGATGAGCTGATAATCAGAGGGTTTTAGCCTCTTGTCTCCATGAGGACTTGTTTTGGAGTATAATGGCCCAAGGAGAGTTCCCAGATTAGGAATGTAGCTTCTCGCATAGTTCAGTATTCCCAGCCAGGATCTGAGCCCAGCTTTCTCCTTCATCTTTTCGTTGTCAAACTGAACTATTTTCTTGATTATATGGGGCTGAAGTTTGATCTTACTTTCACCGATTACTGCCCCAAGGAATTCAATCTCCTTTACCGCGATTTTCATCTTAGTAGGAGATAGCACCAGTCCCCATTTTTCACATATCTCCAACATTTTACTCAGATGTGTTGCGTGTTGTTCTTTTGTTTCTGAGAAAATGAGGATATCATCAATGTAAACTGCTATAAAATCCTCTGTACCTCTAAAGCAGTTGTCCATCTTCCTTTGAAATACCGCTGGTGCATTTTTCAGGCCAAATGGCATGACTAGCCATTCATAGAGTCCCCCAGGTACCACAAATGCCGTCCAGGGTATTGACTCTGGATCCATGGCAACTTGATGAAATCCGCTTTTTAGGTCGAATTTCGAGAATATCTTGCTGTTGCCAATCTTCTTCAGGATGGTGTTAATGCCTGGTAGACTGTACTGGTCTTTGTGTGTGTTGTCATTGAGGGTGCGGTAATTAAAGACCATCCGCTCCTTCCCTTTGACCTCTTTCTTTGTAACCGGGTCTATGGTTGTACCTGAATTTACCATTATGGCCATGGTTCTATGCCTGCTTGTGCTTGATTGGATTACCCCAATTTTCAGTAACGCTTGCACATGCCTGTCAAATTGTTCCTTCATAGCCGGGGTAACATGCTTTAAGGGTTTGTCTTGTATTGTGATATCTGGGTTTATGATATCCAGTTTGCATGTTACTTGATTTTTCGCCCAGTGTTTAACCGGGTTATCACCAATATAGCCCTGCTCCCTCAGTCTTCTTAGCAGGTCTCTGAATTTATTCTTGAACCATGGTGACTCATCACCACAGTTATAGGCAACGGCTTCTTTGACCTCTATGTATTCAAGCTCAGATAGGTCAAGTTCTTCCACTGCTGCCTGAGAAATGATCTCAGCATCTGCCCTGGTGGTTATTGTTGTTACATTTTTGTAAAATGTAACCATCTGCCCTTCGATTCTCAGTCCACCTTGCATTGCTCTGATGAAATTGCATCCAATTAGCATTTGGACACCTCCTTCCTTGCCCATCGGGAATGCATATGTAAATGGGATTCTGAATTTGTTGTCTTCAATAGACATCTGCCCATTCTTCAGTTTCAGGTTCGCGATTTGCTGAGAGTTTACCCCATTTATCTGTATAGGGTATAGACTTGGCTCCAAAGCCTCAGGGGGTATAAATTCTTGGTTTACACAGCACACCGTAGCGCCTGTATCTAATATCGCCTGAATTTTAAAAGGATTTACCCCTGGTATTTCTATCTGCAGTTCAATGTTGTACAACCTGTTGATTACCCTTCTTCCTTTTCTAGGATCTGGGACTGCAGTATTTATCTCGTCATCGGAGAGTTTATTGGCCATCTCTTTTATTATAAGGTTCTGATTTGGATTGGCCTTCTTGGGAAATGCCACATTTGGTGGGGATTCACTATCATCTGAATCGATTTCTACTTCTCCCACCACCTTACGCTTGCCTTTTATATCCATCTTGGTCATGTCTGCTACTAGCTCATTCTCCAACAATTGATCCTTCAATCTTGCGTTTTCGGCTAGGAGATACTGGATATAGCTTAAAAGCTCATTGATAAGCTCATCCTTGCTATCATAAGGACTTAGATTTTGTATCCTTATCATGATTTTTCTTCCTAATACAAACCTTGAACACATGGGACACACAGTCATCTTGCATTTTGCACAGTGCGCCCTCATTGTGCTATTCGTCGTCTCTAGACAACAGTTACACCTTTCGCAACCTCGTGGTATTTCACCATTATCCTCCCATGAATGTTCACAATTCCTCATTTCAGTAGGTAGGTTTGGTTGCTTTCGCCATGACGGCATTTCTTCTTGGAGCATAAAGATTGATTCAAACGGTGTATCTCCAAGTTCCATGATAACTGTTCTTGCGTTGCCAACCTCACCCTCTGAAAGTGAGCATATAGCGTCACTATCCGGTTCGTTTTGGTCAACAGACAAGATATCCCAGTCATCATCTAGGTCAAGGTTCTCAACAATTGCAGCCCTTGCAATGTTGCCTTGTTTTCTTCTGCAGTCTCTGGCGAAGTGACCTTCTTCACCACAAATAAAGCATTTGCATTTTCTCACCTTGTCCGCGTTCTTTCTCTTGAATACTCTTATGTGAGATTTATGTGGTTTTCCGCGATAGGTTTTTGCTTTTCTGATCCCATATTTCTTATTCTTCTGGTAGTAGCCTGGAATTGGGATTTTGCTACAAAAGGATAGATCTTTCAAACTTTTTTGTAGCGCTGCTCTCTTGCATGATTCTGCCAGGTACTGGTATGAAAAGTTAATTCTTGGCAGTACTCCGACAGTGCTCCCCGGGTACTTCTCCATGTACGCTCTTTCTAATTCTTTTCCGATTAGAGGGGGCATCTTTCTGAAAAATTTCTCAGAGAGCTCAGGACTAATATACATACGTCCTGACTTGGCTGCTAGGACCTTATAATCATTCATGTAGTCAAATAGGTCCTTCATGTTATTGCATGCTAATCTCTCAAGATCATTGTATGCTTGATCTTGCTCTACTGTCGAACCCTGGTAAGGGTCCTCAAGTAGGATTATCCTTCTAACCTGGGAAATAACATTCTGTGGATCATCGGCAATATTCACCAATTCTTCATATTCTTGGGGATACGCCATTCGCCATTGTATCCACGTCTTTTTCTCTACCTCTCCCAGTAGATTCTCAATGTAAATGACCTTGCTTTTATTATCAACCCAGTTTCTTTCGTTAACAAGGTTTAGGGTGATTGACTCCCACCTGGAAATGACATCACTGTACTGCCCTATATCCTCAGGCAATACGAGCATAGCGCCTTGGTTTGCTTGCGCTGAAGGAAGGTTGAACCTTTCGTTGCTTTGTTGTGCAAACCATCCTTTGAATCTATTAACTCTAGCTCTTATTTCTGGGACATCGAGTTGTTGATGGTTTTGTCTTAGACTCCCTGGTGGGTACATTGGGGGTCTCATCATTGGCTCTTGCGGTCTGCTAGGTCCAGTTGCTGTGGATTGGGTTGAAAGAATTGTTTCAATTTTTGAATCCAGGTTTTTGAGCAATGGATATTCCATCGCTGCTAGAATGGTTTCGGTTTTGACTTCCTCCCTTCCATCCTTCTGAGAGAATGGGTTTACCCATTCTTCTTCACTGGAATCATTGTATTCATCCCAGATTGGTCCGGCATCTTCTTCAGCCGACTGCTTTTCTCTAGGTAATGCTGCCAATAATTGCAACATCTCGAGTTCATCATTATCTTCATCTTCATCCTGTGACTCGTGCCAGTCACAAAACATCATTAGGACTGATTCCTCACCTAGGACCTCTTCATCAGCTTGGCCTATTATCACTTCTTCTGGCGGCGCGGTTGATGAATATCCGCCAAATCTTACTGCCAAGGACCCATCAGTTCTGGTCCTTATCCTTGCTATCTGAGGATTCTGTACGGCTGGTGCTGTTGCTGGCCGTATTATCCATTGCCTGCCTCTTAGCTCCTCAGTTGACCTCATCTGGCCTGGAATTGCTCGAATCCCTCTACTTGCCAGGTGTTCTGCCACTCTCTCCACATTGTATCTGAAGTTTGTGTGGCTTGTATTTGATAGCCTTCCTATCAACGACCTTGAGAGCAGTAAATTACTCTCTCCTCCTTGCCATCCATCGTAGCCATGAGTCTGTATAACGACTTGGATGTGGTTGTTGAAATCATGAACACTTAAGGTCATGTCTGGCGCTGTATACGCCAGTTGCGTACCGCCTGTCAGGTCTATTTCCATAGAACTGATTATGGCCCGATCATCAGACCATCTTGTGTCTCTTAAAACTACTAGGGCGTTTACCCCAGCGTTTCTCCTGTGGAGTGCATATAGTCTTATCATCACAATACCTATATGCAGATGCTGCAACCCTTCTTGTACCAACTGGTTGTAGCTTTGTTGCGAGATAAATGGTAGCTCCACCTGAGCTCCATCTGTAACTAATACTCTTTCATCTGAGTAGTGTTGGTATACTCGATGATTTCGTTCAGACCATCCAGCCTGGTATAAGGTCTCAGCTGGAACTTGTTGAGCCCTTCTGTACTGTGAATGGTTGAGCTCAACGTCTGGATTTAGTTGGGACTCCAGGCTCCTTCTGTAATGCCTTCTTCCCGGCATTCTTCTCTGCGCTTCAAACGCTATGCGGCTTCCTAGCCTGTAGCCTCTTATCTGGTCTTCGATTGTAGGGTTTTGGTTGTTATCTCTGCCAGATATGCTTGGTCTGCTCACCGTTTCAGTTCTTGTTTAATCAATGCTGTTGTGGCTCCTTTCGCAAATTCGGCTGGTTTCAGAAAGCCGCTTGCGGGTTCTTCAATCGTCTCGGTTGCCTTTAGAGCTTCTAGATAGATTGAACTTCTAGCGGTATTACGCCAGTCGTTCATAAGAAGTTTCTAACTTGGCTGAGATTCGGCTCCGGTATCTCGTAAAAATATTTAGAAATTTCTTGAGTATTTGTTCGAAAGTTTGACTAGATTAATTCTCTAAGGAAATCTGGTTTAGCTGGTATACTGACTTTCAGTTTTCAAGTTTTCTAGGTCCACAGTTCAGGATTGGTCATATATAGTACTTTTAAAAAGTACGAATCTTAAAGCAGGGGTTACTCATCTAATGGTTCAGTTTTTCTAGTGCCATAATTCTTTTGGCATCATGGTGCACCATAGCATTTCTCTGTATTTATATATATGTATGTATGTATATAGAGCATGGCTAAAATAATATGCATAGTACACTCCATTTTGTACTATGCATATATATATAGGTCAATAAATTGAGATTTAAGTTGCTCAATAAATTCTTCATATGAAAATATTGTAGGAAATCAAATTTCATGATTTTTAGAGCTTTCTTGCTATTTTTTAAATATTTTTAAAAACAGTCCAGATTTAATACTACAAAAGTGTCATTTCTGGACTGTTTTTAAAAAATATTTAAAAATAACAAGAAAGCTCTAAAAATTGCAAAATTTTATTTCCTACAAGATTTTGATATGAAGAATATATTGAGTAACTTAAATATCAATTTAATGATCAAATTAAATATAAATGAACGCATAGTACGAAATGGAGTGTACTATACATATTATTTTAGCCATGCTCATGTATATATATATATGTGTATGTATATATAGAACTGAGTTATGGTGCTTGATCAAACACTAAGAAGTCAATGTTTGATCATCAATCTAACATACAAACGTTTAAAATTTCGATTTATCATGTTCAATAATTTCATTACATTAAAATCTTGTGTGATACCAAAATTTTTATTTTTAAATTTTTTTAAATACTTGTTTTGAATTTTTGAAAAGAATAATAAAAAAATTTCTGACCAGAGATTTTTACCTCGCAATGAATTTGAGTCGTTTGACACAGTGAGTTTACCATCTAATCATAACTTAAAAGATAAACAAACTGATTATGTTCTAGTAATATCTTCATTTAATTGAGAACGATTGATCTAATTTAATTTATGTTCAAGTAATATCTTAATTAATTAATGAATTAATTTACTTTGTTGAACCAGAAACCAAAAGGAAATCAAAACATGAAATAACTAAGGAAATAGTGAGGGAAACAAGTGGAATCCGTGAGCGCAATCAATGAATGCAGTATTGATTAGTACTTTATACTTTCGTGCCTTCCGTGTGTTGTGTGGGAAACGGATCCTTTTTGTATTTTCAAAAAGAAACGTTTTGGTGATATCATAATCCATATTTTTGAGAATTTACTTGCATTTAATTTGTATAATGTTTTTGTTATTGTGTACATTGTTTGAGTTATTATGTATATTGTTTTTGTTATTATGCATCTAATTGACTGAACGCTCGAGTGAAAACGCGACTCTCGACACGATTTTTCTTCTCCATTTCTCTTGAGTTGCTCTCTCCAGCTCCTCTTTTCGTTTCAACTCAATTCGAATGATAATACAGTTAACATTCATAATATTACAAATAACACAATTAACATAAACCATAAAAAAAATAATACAATCCAAAATAAATAATATGATTAACATGCATAATAATTCATTCTAAATAACAATACAGTTAACATGCATAACTAATGAAGAAGGGATCACGAACCGAATTAATTTATTATGCCTATTATTTGAATGTTATGTACGTTATGAAAATAAACGAATATATATAATGGGTATCGATGGTGGTATCAATATGACGATACAACAATGTGCATAATAACAAAAATTATGAGCATAGTAACAAAAATAATGTACATAATAACTACAATAATATGTTTATTGAATGTAACTGAACTCGTTCATTGATATCGATGATGATATCGATGGTGGTGTCGTTATATCAGTTCTCTTTTCAAAATGGAACTTCACAAAAATTTTATGCAGACTAAATTAAATGAAATACCGTTATGTTATCTCAAAGAACAATCATACTCTTCAAAAAAGAGCAAAAAATGGAATTTCACGGAAATCATATACAAGCTACTGCTAAATTAAATGAAAGACCGTTATGTTATTTTAAAAAGCAATCTATTCTTAAAAATAGAGCCGTTTTTTATTATTATATTTCTTTTTCAGGAGGCCACATTAAATGAAAGACCGTTAGTTTTTTTATTGTTATTCTTAAAAATAGACCCGTTTAATATAGGATCTGATCAAATTCAAGAA
>CAXKVX010004008.1:0-23599 GCA_964058865.1 Eleocharis quinqueflora
ACCAAGACTAACATTTCCTTGTATCTCCTCCATGCTTGAGAACAACTCCATTTTGCCGCACATGTGATTGCTCGCTCCTGAGTCTAGATACCACATGTCATGTTGCTCTTGTGCTTCATCTCGAGCTAAGAGCAATGTCGAATCCTGTTGAGTCAATGCTTCGGCAAAATTCGACTGCTCCACTTGTCCAGCTAGCTTGCTTCTACAATCAGATGCATAATGTCCATATTTATGACAATTATAGCACTGCACTCCTCGACCTCCTCGACCACGTCCATATCTGACTCTACCGCGGTTGTCATGTGCCTCCTGACCTTCGTCATTCTTGTTGTAATTGTTGCGCCCTCTGCCTCTGCCACAGCCTCGATTACCACCACTTCGACCTCCTCGATTTGTTAGAGTCAAGTTTGACTCTAATGCTTGCTCCAAATTCGTTGTTGTCGAAGATGTTTTATTCTTTTAAATTCGTTGCTCGTGTACTTGTAAGGACCCAATGAGCTCTTCAATTGTTAGCTCCTCCAAATCCTTCGACTCTTCAATTGCAATGACTAAATGCTCGAACTTAGGATGTAGAGATCTTAATGCCTTCTCCATCACCCGTATATCAGCAAGTTGCTCACCATTTCGCTTCATGCTGTTGATGATGACAAGTAGTCGTGAGAAGTAGTCGGAAATCGACTCCTCGTCCTTCATTTGAGTTGCCTCGAATTCAGCCCGTAATGTTTGGAGTCGGATCCTCTACACTCGATCTACAACAGCGAAAATTATGCTAAGTGTATCCCATGCTTGCTTACTCGATGTTGCTTCTGCAACTTCTCGAATGTCGCCTCGTCTAGACCTTGATAAAGGATAAATAATGCCTTACGATCATTCTTCCTTTCATCACGTAATTCAGCCTTTCTCTCAGGCATATATGCGTCAAACTCTGCTTGAGTAGCATCAGTGTAGCCATTTGTTGCTATCTCCCATAGGTCTTGACTGCCAAGAAGAGCTTTCATTTGTATCTTTCATCTCTCGAAATTTTCGGTATTTGGGGGAACAATAAATTTGAGGCCATTTTTCGAGTATGTGGATCGAACTTTCGCTCTGATACCAATTTGTAGGAGGTGTGTAAGAATAGGAGAGTGGTAAGGTGTGGAGTTTAAACACGAGATAAACACTCAAATAAGTATTTTTATTATCACTCAAATATATAAACGAGATTACAACCTTTTATTTAGAACTTTCACAAACCTCACATTTCTCAACTCTCTCTAATCTTTCTTTCTCTCTTTAGCTACCGCTAACTCTTTCTTTTTTTGCTCTTTGGCTTCTCTTACTTTTTCTCAATTTGAATGAACAAGATGACATCTCCTTTTATAGCACACAAGGAGGAATTGAGTTACAACAACATTAAACTTTGTATTAAAATCTATGTTTCAAACTTCAACATTTAAATTAACTTTATGAAAGAAGTTTTGTGAGAAATGAGTTAGAGAGCTTTAGGTTATTGATAATTAAGAGAATAAGAGTTTTGCCTCATTTACTCTTTAGGTTTGAACTCTAACAAGATCATAGTTCATGAATACAATGCGACTTGACTGATGTCTAAACCTGTAGTTTCCGAGGATGATATTTGAACTGAGCTGATGCCTGATAATATACATAACTGATGATATACATTACAATCGATCTGTTAATTGCAAAGAACTAAATCCATTCTACAGTTGATACATTTTTTTGGGTAGTCTCTGACTCTCTGGAGAGAAATTAATAAGAAAGTTCTTTTGTTTACTTTTGCATTTGCACCAGACAAGAGTTATACTTTATAAGCTAGTGCTTGGTACTTAACAAAGACCTGCGAGTTGAAAATAAATGAACAGGAAAATACCTAAACGATTGTGAATATATATATGTCAAGTGAAAGTACCTGAAATCAAGGAAATATTGCCGTTTTGTGAATATTTAAAAAAAAAGTACTTATTTAATTTCTCGTGGCCTTTTTAAGAAGAATTATCTAAAACATATTAGATTTTGAAATTTTAATTGTATTTTTTATTGATGTTTCCCTGTTTTCTCAATTTTCCCAGAAAGCAGAAATTTAATTTGGGGATATAGCATAAATTAGCTTGAAACTGAAGAAGAATCAACATATAGAAGATAGCTTTATCGGTTTTACACCAAACATTTTCCAACGAAGAAGGCTAATTAATTTTTTTTTATTTTTACAATAAAATTAAGATGAATAACCTGTAAAATAACAATAACAAGTAATTCTAATTTTATTGCTTCAAATTTCTAGCACACTTGCTTATGTTAGAATAACAATGACAAATAAAAGAAATATACTGTAAAGATTTTATTATTGTCCAAGTACACATAAGCGCCTAGAGTACTCCAAGTAGCTAGTCAGGTACCATTCTTTGACTCTGTAAACAGATATTCTTTGAATGTTATTGTTACATACAAAAAAGAAAAAAGATAATAATAATTGAATAGCCAGCCGTTTTAACCAGAAGAAGTGACAGCGACAAAAGTCACATCTCACACGACCAATGCCCAATCGAAAGATGCACTTGGCTGATTCTTGCTTCTCTATTTCTGCTCATCGAACAGTGCACTAGACTTGATCCTATTCAATTCAATTCAATTCAATTCGATTCGATTCATCTCACACTCATAACTCCTGACTTGTGTACCAGTCAGGATAAATTCATTACTGGCAACCAAATAAGGAAACGCCACGTAGATTCTCTGCATGACATATCACATATACATGAACTGGGTTTCAATTGAACATATCTTTATCTCATTATCTGTGTCTGTGTGTTTTATTAGACATTGATCAGTCGGACAGTCGCCGCATGAGCTGTTTTCCACAAAATCAAAGCACCCAATTTACCGAATCGAGATCAATCTACATCAACATTTTACCCATATTTATTTATCATCAAGAGAAACAATAGTACTATAGTAGTTCCCAACAGTTTCGACGCCCTCAACTCAGTAATATTTATTTATCAAATAGTATTTTTTTGTTTGGGTGAAATTTCAAAATAGATAGTCATGAAAACAAAATTTTAATTTAAACAATTACCAGAAAAAAATCCGTACAAACAGGGTCAAATCAAGAAAGCAGTGAAAATGGTTGAGCGGCACCTCAGAACCTTCACTAGTGGATCCTTCCAAACAAATATTAGTGTCATTTTTTTCCCTCTAAAGTCAGGAACTAACCAAGAGCTATTTGTCTTTAATGGGAAAATAAAGTAGCCCTAACACACTGATATTGCTTGGAGACTCAGTATTTAAATACTAGTGTACCTGTATCTTGCAGAGGTCTTGTAATTAATATCAAATATTCTAGAAAATATTTGATATCAATATTCCATCCAAAATCTTTCCAAAATATATGTATTGCTGTTCTAAACATGCACACAAAATTTGATACTATTTGCACAACAAGACATAAAGAAATCAGCAAAACAGACAGAAAATTTTGTCTTTCGAATCAGTCTTTACATGCACAAGGGCTCTTTGCGGACGCAAGAGAACATGACTGAAATTCGGCAGGTAATCTGCCAATTTTGTCTCAGTTTTTGCGGCCGCAAAAGACTTGTTAATTGGCCCGTTTCGCTTGATATCTTGATCCAATTTGATTGGATTAGTCCAAACAATATTTATGACTTTACCTTAACACTAGCATTAGTTAAATCAATCATATAATTAATTCATCAATAATTATAATTAATTCACTTTAATTTTATATGTATTCTTATCTAAAATTTAGCGAAATATATATTTTGTCATTGTTTAATTAATCACATTTATGGCATATCATATATTACTCTATGTAATATTAGTGACAATATTTGATATATTAATCATATAATATGTAGTCTAAATTTTATTTATTGGATTTGACATCTCAATTTCAACAATCTTCCACGTGAACAAGTGTGATCTTATTGATTACATATATCTTTATCTACATGCATAACTTTTCTGTCTTTCTTTTCGTATTTCTTAAATAATTCGATCCATTAATTGTACCAACAAGAAACTTAAGGGATATTCACCACATTTATTTCACGGCTATTTCGACTTAAATCACAGTGCCAAATACAACTGGATGACATGAATTATATTTGAACATGCAGTTCGAAAATTATACGAGAGTGTGATTATACGTGCCAATTGTCAATTGAGTCATCTTTATTATTTACTTTTGTGAGGTCAAAACTTTAAAGAGAGAAAATAATGAGATTCAAAATATAACTTGCATATATTAAAATTTGTTACAAATTACATAGCATTGAACAAAATTCTAAACCAAACTCTTACATTTTTCACAAACTATCCTAAATAGGGATTACACCCATATGAGCAACATGCTTGTGAAACTTCTTAGGTTGCAGCCCTTTTGTAAGTGGATCTGCAATCATAGAGTTTGTACATATATGTTCTATCTTTAACTTATTATTCTGTACTTTCTTTTTCAACGAGAAACTTGATGTTTATGTATTTGGACTTAGATGAGCTTATGTTGTTGATTGCATAGAGCACAGTCGAATTGTTGTCACATAGTAATGTCAGTGGCTTTTTAATCTGGTGACAAAACTCTTGAGTCATACGCCATGGTTTGTGGTTTCGTATCATGCAATGAATTCTGATGCCATGGTAGAAGACGCCATTAATGTATGTTTAGCACTATTCCATGACACGACGCTGCCTGTCATCATAAAGATGTATCTTGATGTTGATTTCATGCTATCTGCGCATCCTCTGAAAGCAGAGTCGGTATATATATCATTTGACCTCGAGTTGTCCCGAACTCCGATAAGTGAGCATAAAATTTCTTGTTTTCTTGAGGTACCTTATCACTTTTTTTGCTGATTTTCAGTACTTCATACATGAATTACTTAAGTATTGTCCTAGCATTTCAGTGATAAAGACTATGGTTGGTTTCGTGCATACTTAAGCATTAATGAGACTGCTTACAACAGATGCATAGGTGATGCACGAAACGATAAAGAAATTGGATAGATAATGGAAATAGAGATTTTTGTTCTGAGATCACACAGATTCTCAATTCTTTGATAAAAACTGATACATAAAAACTGTCCTTTGCCAAAAGACACGACCAACTTTAAATAGAAAAAGATCAATCCCTAAAAGACAGAAAATACATAAAAACATGCAGAAAGACCCTAAAAACACTAAAAATTGTAAAGAAAGGTCCAAAAGTCCATGAAGGAGGATTCAGATCGCGAATCCGAGCTTTGGGCTGTGGAGTTCCTGTCAAAATTTCAGTCCGATCTGACGGACGGATCAAAAGTTACGTCTCTTTTTGGGAAGCGTGCGCATGACCACATTGCATCAATAGGAAATGTCTTTCATGACGTTATTTTCTAATTTGTTTTGAGACTGAATTTATCTTCGTTTGCTAAAAGTATATTCCTGATTTACAGTTCTTAATGTCACACCTAACTTTATTGATATAATTTTTTGAGATAGTCTCACGGTACTTTAGATATGTTCCATAGCATTTCAATCTCTAATGAGGAGAGCAACTGTGCTAACCCAACCGAATGGTTGAGCTATCCATGATTTTCTCAAATTAGCTATTCAGCTTTTCGATCAAGCACTGTATAAAAATAGTGCACTATCCAGAGTTTGCACTAACAGCATATTGTCATATATTTGAGCTTCTAATATATAAAAAATAGAAATAAAACTGTAAATTATTTTAAAAGTTAATTAAATAAAAGAGAAGCAGCATTGTGATTTGTGGGGTCGTTTCAAATCAGTTTATCTCCCCTCAAAAAAAAATCTAGTTTATCTCTATTCTTGGTTGATTGGGTCCTGAATCCTGATCATGTCAGGGACTAGCTCCTCGCTCCTCCCCATTGGCCTGAAATGTAAATAAAGAAAAAGATCCGAAACAGACCCCATTTGAAAAGTTTGACATGACAGCTCCTGTTATGTCTGAATTATTACTTTTCTTCGGGTAAAGCCGATTAATACCTACTGTTTCTCTGATTCTCCCTGTGGCTTGTGTGATTTATGAAGAGAGGGAGAGAGAGAGAGAACAGATGCAGTGGCAGAGTGGCAGTACAAGGACTATCCTAATCAAGCTTTGTTCCAGACCACCATTGTCCCTTCTTCTCTTGTCCCATGTATTAAAATTAAACATTGTTTCTCCTCCTATTTCTCTCTCTTTCTCTTCTCTGCCATGCCAATATGCCATGGCCCTCAAAATTAATACATTTATGTGTTATCTCTTTTCACACGTGAAGAAATGACTAGTGAGCGATTTGGTTTATCATACTACTAATATGTGGTATTTGGTACTTGTATATGAGTAATTATCAACTGCACATGTTGGAAGAAAGCTCTTTTGTTCTTATTGAGCATTTTTTTAATTGTAGTTTTCAAAAAGTTTCCTCACAGTTGTTTTTTTTCTGGATAATTGCAAAGCCAGTAGAATTTCATGTTAATAATGTGCTAAAATCGATACCCGTTAGAAATTCTAACGGCTATTGAAGAGAATTGTTTACCACAATACGATCCGGATTAGAAGGCAGACCAAGCAATAAAAAACGGTAGAAACTTGTATCGCTTTTGTTACTGCCCAAAAGAATAACTAGTCTTTTGGCTAGTTTGCGAAGAAAAATTTGAAATTACTCAGAATTTTTAAATTACCTTTTGCCAACAAAGCAGTATTAAATTGGGTTCATTTGTTTTTTTTTTTTTTACTTTTTGAATTATGAGGGATAGAAATGCCAGCAGGCAGCATGTAAGTTCAGAAAAGAAAAAAAAAACAGAGAAGGAAATTGAATAGAAAATATAGCCTCTAGGCCTATGGAGTACTGTATGGATAGCAGGATAGAGACCGGTAAAATAGTAAAAAGGAATTGTTAGAAAGAAGGCACTAATAGTAAAGCAAGAGACGACAAAGATTCATTAATTGTAGCTCAGACATCAAATCAGAGGTACACTTGACTTGTGCCAGCTCTTCAGAGTCGGCGCAATCTTTGTCTCAGGTCTCAGCCTCTCGGGAGATGATATATTTGGTCTATTTTTGACTGTTTCTGTTTGACTCGAGATTCCCTTTCACTGCATATGATAATAATTGTGAGCGTTACATTCGCATTCATGCCAACATAAATCAAATAATCAATACATACATACACGCATACATACATACATACATACATACATACATACATACATACATACATACATACATACATACATAGGATTATTATACGAAATAATATGCGACAGTATGCCTGAAGTGGATCTGCTATTCTGTTCAGCTAGCAATCAAAGGGCAAGAAACAATAATTCTCAGGAAGTAATGGATAATGAAGTACAAGAGATCTCTGGCGATGAAGAACAAGAGATTTCAGATTGTGATCTGCTCCCTGAATAAATGTATGTATTCTGTCTGTATATATACAAGGAAGCCTAAAGCGTGGATTGTGGAATTGCTACAATCCGGTTGCATTATTGTTAGTGTGTTGTTAACAGGCTGTTAATTACTAGGTTTGGGCCCAAGATAATGTGGCCTTTATTCTAATTATAACTGTATCACGAATTTGTTAGGCTTAATTTGTAGTTACTCTACAATACATACAACACATATATATGCTGATATATATATATGCTGGCATTCTGGCAATTAAGTACGCATGTTAGAAAATACATGCACCCCTACTGACAAGGCCTCAGCCTACTCTTTATCTGATCGAGTCACATATATAAACCCACAAGAAAAGATTTTGTTTCCACAAACCACAATTCGATCTGATACAATTTCCTGCTGTACATTAATTGATACTGACACTGGCAGCTTAAAAATATTAGTCTGTATTTAATTTGTATCCAGCTTATCATAATTATATTCCGTAGCAAAATTTATTCCACCAGAGTCCATACACTTGTCTAATTTCTCCTTAATTTAAGCCCAAGATGCAAATTAAGTTTCTAAAATGGAAAACTATTCTGATAAGTGTAATAAAAACCAACTTGTAGGTTTTCTCTTTTAGTTTAAGTTCGGAGACGCAACTTGTATTGTACAACTATTAATGTAACCTTTTTGAAACAGCTAGCTAGCTGTTCATAATATATATGTATATATTTGTAATATTTAATTGCACACGGAACTCACGCTTTACTGTGCTCAAGATGCGAAGCTTCTATAGGTTAGGTCAGGTGCAATAACATCTTCAAGTCAGGTATAATAAAATCAACTTAATTGTTCAACTTTTTAGAACAAGTTGTAGTTTTGTTTGTACAGCTATTATTGTGCCAATTTTGAATCTAAGTGCTAATGATATGGTTGTTATATTTAATAACTAAACTGAAGTTTACGTGATGTTCAAAATTTACACAGAGAATATTTATCTGTTGGAAACTAGTTCAAAATTTTAAAAAGCATTAGTAACAAAATTATTAAATTTTTTGGCATGAGTATATGTTTAAAACAATCGATTTCGCTAAGTATTTACATAAAAAAATATATATATTTGTTCAACATAACTAGAACTGAATACATCCGGAGATGAATAGCTCTTGTGCCTCTTTAATTAATTAACTCCAATCTGCTACTTGGAGTATTTAATTCTAATTTGCAAGTGAAATTTGAAGTAAGAAGCGTCTTTATCAAGAAAACATATGGTTCTAGATTTATTTCTTTTCGAAGAAAGCAATAGACAAATATGCTCTTCTAGAAAGTTAATGCTTCAAACTTGCATTTTCTTTTCTTCAATTACAGCTTTCATTTATTAATCAACACCCTCGAATGCAATTTGCAAGTTTCCCCAAGTTTTTGTGCGAATGCACATGTATTTCAAGTGCAAATTACGACTAACTAATGATATATTAAACTTTTAAGTTCGACTTTCAGCACTAAGTCATGAATAACTTGTGATTCAGAAGACAACCTGTTCACCATTAAAATTAAATTATACCAAAAAGGTAAAGATAATATCGAGCTTGGATTGCTCTGCATAGCAATTAGCAATTAGCAACCCCACAGAAATACAGAATATTAATTGTTTGTTCATGTGCCACGCGGTGTTATCTTTCAAAGATCTTTGTTGTGCGTTGAGTCAACTCCAGTAAAGATACTATGGAAGATCTCTGCATCAAATTCAATGCTCAGTCATACAAAAATGGTACATTAATTGAATTAAAGCCTATGTGGTGGATAAGAGATATTAATGAACTAACTTATGAACTTAATATTGCAAATTCATTTTGTTTGTTAACGAACAAAGACATTTTCTTAACGTAATTAAGCAAAGAATGATTGCTGCTAATCATCTTGATTAGAGACTTTTAAGAGTATATATCATCTATATTATGAAGTTTCACAATTTCAGTTATTAATTCTAGTCAGATAAATGAATGATCCATAAATTCAATAATACTCAAGGCAGCAAAATGATAATTTATTAATCACTCAATTCATGAACAAAGCTTTATGATAATTTATCATATTATTAACTTCTAAATTATTACAAACTAACAAGGAATACCATAATAGCTAGCTAATTTTAAGGATAACATGTGGAATGACTAAGAAAAAGTAACCATTTAGGAAAATTCCAAACTTATAGAAAAAATCTCAAAGAAAGAAATTAAATTACTGTATTTCAAATGGAATCAGAAAAGGCTGCTGGGCCAGATGGCTTTTCTATATTATTCTACCAACAATTTTGGGATTTAATTAAGACAAATTTGGTTAATATGTTTGAAGATTTCTATAATAATAAATTGGACATTTCAAAACTAAATAGAGCTTTGATTTGTTTAGCTCCCAAAACATCATGCCCTAATACACTTAAGGATTTTAGGCTTATCAGTCTTTTGAATTGCAATTTCAAATTTTTCACTAAGGTCTTGGCTAATAGACTTTATCCAGTAGTTAATAGAATTATCATTTTCAACCATAATATATTTTTAAAGGGTAGAGATATTATAGAGAGTGTTGCAGCTGCTCATGAAATATTACACTTTACTAAACAAAATAAAGAGCAAGGCTTAGTAATTAAACTTGATTTTTCTAAAGCATTTGATAATTAAAACTGGAACTACATCTTATATACAATGAGACAAAGAGGGTTTGATCATTTATGGATAAATTGGATATCACAAATAATTAGGAAAGGTAGGAGTGCTATTCTAATTAATGGAGAAATAGGTCCTTTCTTTGAATGTCAGAGAGGATTGAGGCAAGGAGACCCTATTTCTCCTTATTATCTCTTTATCCTGACAGCAGAAGGCTTAAACAAATTGCTTCAAATTAGTACACAAAAGAAACATATTGAAGGTTTAGGTCTTGTATTAAACAATGGTCAGAGAATTACACATTTGCAGTATGCAGATGATGTACTGATATTTTACAAGCTAATTTTAATATGGTAGAGCATGTTAAATGGTTGCTTAAATTATTTGAAGCAATGTTTGGTCTAAAAATTAATTTTGACAAATCAGCTATTATATCATTAAATGTAGAGCAACATAGAACACAATACTTTGCTACATTATTTGGTTGTTCAATTAATAAATTACCCTTCAAATATCTAGGACTTTATTTACATTGGAAAAGACCTGTAAGAAAAGAGTGTCTGGAATCATGGAAGAAAAATTGTAAAGACAAAGAATCAAGTGGTTGGGATATTAAAACTTTACAACAAATGAATTACTCTTTAATATGCAAATGGGGATGGAAATTTATATATTCAGAACATAAAGCCTTGTGGAAAGATATTGTTATAAAGAAATATGGGTAATTTTCCCTAAATTTAAGTAAAAAGCATTATTGAAATTTCTAGAATGATGTAGCATCATTATATAAGTTCATTCAGCTGAGAGCTGCAAGAATATTAGAAAATGGGATGCAAATTAACTTTTGGCATGAAATATGACAGGATAATTGTGCTTTTAGTGTTCAATATCCTAAAGTTTATGATGAAGTTAAGAAAACTATTATATCTGTAGCACAAGTTATAAATAGAGGTAATACTCAATTGCATTTGGCTAGAAGAGTTAGTAGCTTAATGAGAAAACAAAAAAATGAAGCTATTAGATAGTCTAAAAGATATACAACTATCTAATAGGGAAGATTCAGCAGTTTGGCTATGGAATAATAATGGTAAATATATTGTTGAATCTATGTACAAATTTTTGAATAATAGTGGTATACAATTTAATATTAGAAAGTCTATATGGAGTTTAAAATGCCCATTAAAATGCAAATTATTACTTTGACTGGTTTTAAATAATAAAGTACTAACTAAAGATAATCTGATTAAAAGAGAATGGCAAAGTGATCAGCAATGTCCCTTTTGTGATCAGATTGAATTTGTGGAGCACCTCTTTAATAAATGTGTAATAAGTAATACATTTTGGATTATTTTGCAAAAAAATTATAGTGAAGCAAGAGTGGATATATCTTCACTTCAAAACATTTGGCTAAGTATAGCTTCTTTTAAGAATAAAGAGTGGCAATGTTGGAGTAATTTACTGGCTGTCTTTGTGTGGTATGTTTGAATTGAAAGAAATTCAAGGATTTTCTAAGATAATACAGGAAAATCCAAGGTGTCTCTCTATAATACTATTATACACAATTTTCACTTTTGGTTAGGTATCAATACCCCATTAGCACATCAATTTGCAGCTGTGATGCAGCCAAGGGTAGAGACAACACACTCTGGACCCACTGGTATTTCAGATGAGTCAAATGGTGAGGTGGATATGTTGAATCGAGATCAGAATCCAATTTGAGGCCGCAAACAAGATGAGGATGCTAATAATAAAACTGTTTAGTATAAAGTGTTTTGTGCTATATGATTTTCAATAATATGGATATGTAATAATCTTTGATTTCTTGTTGCATATAATAGAATAGGTCGGTACCAGTGGTACAATGGGTTCTGGTACCAAAATCAGGGTATTCTATTAAAAAATACAAGAAGAAGTCAAGATCCTTCC
Source organism: Eleocharis quinqueflora (assembly GCA_964058865.1). Taxonomy (NCBI): domain Eukaryota; kingdom Viridiplantae; phylum Streptophyta; class Magnoliopsida; order Poales; family Cyperaceae; genus Eleocharis; species Eleocharis quinqueflora. The sequence goes on from CAXKVX010004008.1 coordinate 11,983, forward strand.
TTTCTAGCTCTTTTGATGTTTCCGAGTATACAGCTGGTATACTCTAAATTTTTTTGTAAAGAACATTGTTTTTTCTTTCGGAAAGAAATGAAAGCTGGTTACCCGTCTTGGGTATTGCTTTTTTCAAAAAAAATAGGTCACTTTTATAAAAACTTAAGAAATTCTAAAAATAAATTTTTTTGTCTTCCACAGTATTTGATATAAAAATATATTAAACATGATGAATCAAAATTTAAAAAGTGTTTAAGAATGTTTTTATAGTTAAGAGCACGAAAGACTTTAATGCTCCTGGAAACACCATAACTTTACTTCATATAAAAAATATCATACTAATGCGGCAAATAAAATTTCATGTCTGCGGAACTGCTAGCTTAGCAAAAATATTTATGATTTTCATTTCTCTACGAAAACATGCAGATTTAAGTTTTGAATAAAATATCTAAAAGAATAAAAATATCAAAGTTAACCAAAGTATAAATAAATAAAAATATCCCAGCACATAATCAAAAGTAAATATCACTTCAAAGATCAAAAGATGTGATCAATATCTATTTTTATTGACTTCTCATACATGTTAATAAAAATTGCAATCTGTGTAAACTTTATTATAATCTGGTCCAGCACATAATCGAAAGTAAATATCATTCCAAAGATCAAATGATGTGATGATAACTTCTTTTATTGACTTTTCCTACATGTATAAATTTGCGAACTTTATGAATAAGATTCTAACTAGGGGATATTTTACATTTCCTAACGACATGGATGAATTAGGGATATTTTATATTTCCTATTGCTATGCTTTCTTGGTCCTCAAAAAGCACCGTTTGCTTTGAACATTAATTAATCAGCTTAAATAACATATATATATAGCCTCTAGTTAGAATCTAGAAGTTAAAATTGGTTTGTTTTTTTTAAATGGATTCATCTCGAATCTACTAACCTCCAATTGCACAGGAAGATAGTGCTATCGATCTTGTTTATTTATTATTGTATCGTATTCGGCAAGTTACGTAAATAAAAAGAATTTTGTTAATTTATCAGAAATGATGTAGAATGAGATTTTATTTGTTTCTTAATCAAATGAATAAAGATATGAATGATAGATAGCAAATTTCTTGTCATTTGCTTATGTTAGAATCTGAGATGATCACTAACGGAAAATTGAGCTAATTACCAACTAAATTGAATGAATTTGGATAAAATTGAGATAGAAATTTGATTAGAATAAGAGCTTTATTGAATTCTCTAGAAAGAGGAATAAAACATAAGTTTGGTTTTCAGCAAAATCATCGACAAAAAACAAAATTTAACAGAAGATGGCCTTATATTGTTCTCAACCATTTCTTTTTCAACGTAATTTCAGAACTAACAAGGACTAAACTGCAAAACAACCAAAACATACTCTAACTAACTCTCTCTCTGCTCAGCGACCTCTTGCGCTTTTCTCCATTTCGAACAGCTGCTATCCTCCATTTGCGAGCTGGGTCTCGTCTGTCATTGAGAGAAGCTTAACTTGGCCCATTATCTTCTGATCTGTCTAGCCCGTAACACCTTGCTGGGTTTCCCTCATGTTTGGCCCATGATTCAAATGAGTGGCGCCAACGGCTACCAGCCCCTGAGATGATCCTGACACTGCCTTGCCCTCCAAAACCAGCTTGTCCTCAAGCTGTTGTAGATCAAATTGATGTCGAAGGGTGTCATAATTTTCCCAGGTAGCCTCTTCTACAGGAATGTTAGACCATTGCACCAATATTTCCACCGCTACTGCATTGTTTTGTTTAATTATACGACGCCCCAAAATAGCCACTGGTTCAAACTTCAATTGTCCTTCTGGACCCACCAAAGGCATGTGATGATTGAGATGGTGTTTAGCTCCTAATTTCTTCTTTAATTGGGATACATGAAAAACTGGGTGTATCAAGGAACCTTCAGGGAGGTTCAATTTGTAAGCAACTGCTCCAATTCGTTCTAGCACCTCAAATGGTCCATAAAATCGAGGGCTCAGCTTGTGATTCATGTGTTCAGGTTTCTTGGAAGTTTGCCTATATGGCTGCAACTTGAGGTAAACCCAATCTCCCACTTGAAAATGCCTCTCAGTTCTGTTCTTATTAGCAAAGTGAACCATACGCTCTTGGGCTATTTGCAGGTGGTGTTTGAGTTCTCTCAGAATATTTTGTCTGGTAGCCAATAGAAAGTCCATTGTTGCATTCTTACTAATAGGGGGAGATCCCATAGGCATGTGGGGTGGTGGATTACCATACAAAGTCTCAAAGGGTGTAGTGTGAATAGCTGAGTGAAAAGTGGTGTTGTACCACCACTCAGCCAAGGATAATCATCTGACCCAAGTGTTGGGCTGTTGGAAAACCATACACCTGAGATAGGTTTCTATACACTGGTTGAGTTTCTCAGACTGCCCATTTGTTTGTGGGTGATAAGAAGTACTGAAATTGAGTTGTACCTTGAGTTGTGCCATGAGCTCTTGCCAGAAATTACTCAGAAAAACTGGATCTCTGTCAGTTACAATCTTAGAGGGCATACCATGCAACTTGTACACATGATCAAGGAAGGTTTGATCTATATCCTTGGCTTGGTAAGGGTGTTTGAGGGCAATGAGGTGATAAAACTTAGCGAATTTGTCAATTACCACCATAATGACAATTTTGCCCTCACTCTTGGGTAGGCCAGAGATGAAATCCATGGTCACCACTTGTCATGCTCCTTCAGGTATAGCATGAGGTTTTAGTACGCCAGGAGTGGCCACATGCTCACCTTTGTTCATTTGGCATACATCACAAGAAGAAACATGGTCCAGAACTGAAGCTTTGAGCTTAGGCTAATAAAACACCTTTTTGAGCCTTTGGTAAGTTCTCAAAATGCCTGAATGGCCTCCCACACTAGAGTCATGGAGAGCTTGGATCATTTTGGTTCTCCAACCCTCTTTGGTACCCATATAAAACATGCCTTTCTTCCTAATGATGCCTTGGTGTACCAAAATTCCAGCACCCACTGGTTGACCATTGTTATGAAGCTGCAAAATGTCATTGGCCCAGTCATCTCCTTGGTAGCTCTCTTGAAGTTCTACTATCCAACTTGGGATGATTTCACTAATTGCCATGATGTCAGCTGAGTGTGGAGTTGGTGTTCTTCTAGATAAGACATCAGCTGTCTTGTTTTCACTGCCTTTCTTGTAGTGGATTGTGTAATTCAATCCAAGAAGTTTGCAAAGGCCTTTGTGTTGCAGGGTATGGGTAAGCTTTTGTTCCAAAAAGTGCTTGAGACTGATATGGTCAGTTTTAATCACAAAGAGAGCTCCTTGCAAGTAATGCCTCCACTTAGTTACAGCTATGAGTAATGCCAGCAATTCTTTTTCATAAGTAGAAATGTGTTTGTTTTGAACACCAAGGGCTTTACTCAAATAAGCAATAGGCCTTTTGTCTTGCATTAACACATCACCAATACCCATGTCACTAGCATTTGTTTCAAGCACAAAGAGTTTTGAAAAATCTGGCATTGCTAGAATAGGTGCCTGGCTCAAGGCCTGTTTAAGGTGATCAAAAGCTTGTTGAGTCTCTTGGGACCAAGTAAATCCATTCTTTTTAAGAAAATTAGTCAATGGTCTACTAATTGAGTCATAGTAGTGAATAAATTTTCTGTAGTACTCTGTAAGGCCTAAGAACCCTCTCAATTCTCTCACAGTTTTAGGGATTGGCCAAGTGGACATGGCTTCAATCTTCTTAGGGTCAGTGAATACACCATTGGCAGAAATAATATGTCCTAAATATTCCAATGTGCTCATGCCAAATTCACACTTTGAATACTTAGCTTTGAGTTCATGGTCTTTGAGAATTTGCAAGGTTGTTGTGAGATGAGTGATGTGCTCAGATAGGTCAGTGCTATACACAAGGATGTCATCAAAGAACACCAAGTTAAATTTTCTCAAATGAGGTTGAAAAACTTGATTCGTTAGGGCTTGAAAGGTGGCTGGTGCATTGGTCAAACCAAAAGGCATGACCTGGTACTCATAGTGGCCTTCATGGGTTCTGAAGGCTGTTTTAGGTATGTTAGCTTGGTGCATTCATATTTGGTGGTAGCCAGACCTAAGATCAATTTTTTAAAAAATTGTAGCACCATATAATTCATCAAGAAGGTCATCAATGATTGGGATTGGATACTTATTATTGATTGTGAGGGCATTCAGTTTTCTATAGTCCACACAAAGTCTTCAACTGCCATCTTTCTTTTTGACCAAAAGGGCAGGTGAGGCAAATGGACTAGTGGAGGGTCGAATTACTGCACTGTTGAGGAGTTTAGCAATTATTTTGTTAAGCTCCAATTCCTGGTAATGAGAATACCTATAAGGTCTTAGGTTGATAGCTTGATAATTTGATTTCAAATGGATCTGGTGGTCAATTACTCTTTGGGGAGGAAGGGAGGTGATAGGTTTAAAGACTTTAGGAAATTTGTGAAGGACTTGTTGTAAAAGAGGGTGTGGTGAGTGGGAATGGTGTTCCTCACCATTGCAAAGTCAAATGTGAGTCATCATCACCTCACTGGATGCATGAACTTCCTTTTGCAAGTCAATGGATTCACACATAGTCAAGAGAGCTGATTCCTGTTGGACTTGCAATTTGATCACCTTGCCTGCCTTTTCAAACTCAATCCACTTTTGCCCCCAATCGATTTTCATAGGACCAAGTTGAGACAGCCAATCTACCCCTAGTATGACATCATAGCCTTGAATTGGAAGAAGTCTCAAGTCACTATTGAATTCACACCCTTGTATTGTAAAGTGCAGTGAGACACATTTGGAATCAGTCACCATCTTGTGACCATTTGCTACCATCATAATCATAGGTAGTGTCTGAATAATAGTGCAATGTCTTGTAACACAGCAGTGTCTACAAAGCTGTGAGTACTGCCACTATCAACAAGGACAAAGACTGGAATGTGACCAATTTGTCCTTTGAACCTCATGACAGTGCTAGGGAGGTGGCCAGATGGTGTATGCATTGAAACTATGGCTTCCTCAGTCTCAACCTGTGATGCATGTAATGTAACATCACCTTGATCATCATGGTATCAGTGTGGGTTGAAGAGAAGTCTTCAGTACCCAATAACATCTGGATTTTAACCTTACATTGATGACTAGTGTAGAACTTATCACCATACTTATAGCAAAATCCAATGCTTTTCTTTGTCAAAAAGGGTATTTTTGGAAGGAGGTTATAAGGGTTCAACTTGTTTTCAGGTGATTTTGAGATTTTATCTATGTGCCCTTTTGATTGAGAAGAGAATTGGTGTGTAGGATATCTGGCAGCAGCCTTGATTTTCCTGTACTGTGTGTCAAAGGCATACTCAATTGCATACTCAATTGCATCTTCGACAGTATGTGGTTTAAATGCCTTGACCAAGGGTTTCAATTCAGCTTTAAGGCCACTCACATAGGCATCTACAAAATCTTTCTGACTAAATTATCTATTCTCCATCAGCAATTTGGTTTTGACCTTTTCAAATTGGTCTAAATAGGTTTCAACATCACAAGTTTGAGTCAATTCTTTCAATTCCTCAAGTGCATTGAGTGAATTTGGACTTTTGAAATCTTCTCGCTATACACCCACACAAGGTGAGCCAGTCAGGTGGGTCATGGTTCATAAGATACCCTTCTTACCATTCATTTTCCTTTTCTCTAAGTGCAATGTTGCTAACTGCACTCTATGCTGAGCTGGTACCTGATACAGCTCAAAATAGGAATTTATTTTGTGTATCCATTCAAGGGGATCAATACTAGTGAACAAAGGGCAAGCAGATCAAGGGAGTATCATTCGAGTGTCTTGTTGAGTATCGGTACCATTGGTATGAGGCCTGGGACCGATAGGATTAGTGAGAACAAAGCGAGGTAAAGATGCATCTGTATCATCCCCATCGAATCTAGTATGGTGACCTCGGAAAATAGCATCCCAACGACGATCTGCTTGAGCTAACTTCTCATCAAAATCTCGAGTGATGGCAGCTCGATTGAGTTGAAGCTGTTCAACTATGTTGTGAGTTAAAGCATCCTGTGATTTAGTAAAATCTTCTCGTATTTGACGAAGCTCTTATTGCACAGCTTCCATGGCTTTTTGGTTACGGGTTTTGGGCATAAGTAGTGATGAAAAATAATCAAATCCCCTCCCAGATTTTGATCGAGAGTGGCTCTAATACCAAATGTTTGGATCTGAGATGATTACTAACGGAAAATTAAGCTAATTGCCAACTAAATTGAATGAATTTGGATAAAATTGAGATAGAAATTGGATTAGAATAAGAGCTTTATTGAATTCTCTAGAAAGAGGAAAAAACATAAGTTTGGTTTTCAGCAAAATCATCGACAAAAAACAAAATTTAACAGAAGATGGCCTTATATAGTTCTCATCCATTTCTTTTACAATGTAATTTCAGAATTAACAAGGACTAAACTGCAAAACAACCAAAACAGACTCTAACTAACTAACTCTCACTCTGAAGAACTCGTGCGTTTCACACTAAAGAAGAAGTTATTTAATCTATTCTTTTCTTTAGATAGTAGATTCTCCTTCGTATGTGGAGGCTTTTGTTCCTTTAATGTCATTAGAAACAAAAAGATTTACAATGATACAAAAAAGTGATATCTCCTTTTAGGGTTTTACCCTGAAATTGAACCCCTCTTCTGGTGGGACTTGATGTCTTAAATGCTCTACATGGAATGGCCTTGGATGAATCATGTATATTTGCATGAAAGACCATCGAGAAACTTACCGGGTGTATCAGACACCTTAGATGGCTGACATCACACACTAAGTTGCTTGATTCCTTTGATGCAAAGATACCATGTTACATCCAAGGCATATAAAGTCTCACCAAATAGAGGGGTTCAATTTAAAGGGAGATCTTGCATTTGTATTGAAGTAAATTTATTTCTAACTGTCTTAAATGAACAAAAATCTTCACCTATGATGATGAATCTACTATCTAAAGGAAAGACATATTAAATACTATTTTTTTTAGTGTGACAAGAGCTCATTAAGGTGAAATCAGACTTTTTAATTTTTTTGTTGAATTTTCACCATACTCGCCTACATTTTAGATTAAATCTATATATTCACTATTGAGTACCAACATAATTAGGAGACCGCTCATACCTACATTTTAGATTTTGAATGTTGGGACCAGTTAATCAAAGCAAAATTATCAATGTATGTGTTCTCATTTGCATTTTTTTTCATCATCTTCCATTTAAAAGAATGGATATGAGCATGCCAATCTTATTGGGATACAACTCATTTCTAAAATGGTTCAATTTCGAGGCAACAATTAAGGGTCTATCTTAAAATTGATAGTCTACCAATTCTAACATCACTTAGTCATCATATAGACTAATTAACTAATTAATTATCACAAAAATAACATATTATTCTCTGCCAACATGTCAAGATTATTTTCAGTACTGCCAACAGATCTAAACAACAACCAACAACCAACACGTCCAAATAGCAGATCTAAATAACAACCAACAACCAACATGTCAAAATAACAGATCTAAATAATAGCCAACAACCAACATATCAAGGTTTTTTACCCTTGTTGGCTCAAGATTCTCTTGAGTTTGTTGATTTGCAAAACTATTTGTATTTTATCATTTCTGGTGTTGTGAGAAAGTTTGTAGGGCATTTGAGCAAAATGCACAAAGGAACACAAAAGATGATCAATGATGACTTAAGATCAAAATTAGAAGATCAAGATCAGGATGAAGACTTACATAAGGTTAATTAGATCTTAGTTTATTTGAATTTGGAATTGAAAAAAAACAAGAATATACCAACCAAAATGGCCAAAACCACAACTCAGCAACTTGGCGTTATAACGCTAAATATAGCGTTATAATGCTAGATAGCTGTTCTGTTCAAAATGAATTTGAAATTAGAAAATGGACAAATTAAATTTCAAAATATCAAGATATGTCTTAAATATTATTTAAGTTTATGAATATAAATTTATTTGATCAAAAATATTATTTTGATTAATAGCAAAATATTCAAACTAAAATTCCAGAACAATTGGCGTTGGAAGAGTTATAACGGTAAAATGTTTATTTCTCGGATGATTAACATAAGAGTTGCAAAGTCTACATACTCGGTTTGACCAAGAGCAAAATTTTCAAACCAACAAAGATTAAAATACTCATGTATGAAATAATTCAATTCCAAAGTTCACTTTCTCGGTTTGACCAAGAACAAAATGTTCAAACCAACAAAGATTAAAATACTCAAGTATGAAATAAATAATGCACATGAAAAAAATAACGCAGACCGTTATAACGATATGCAAAATTTTCAGAATTGAATTCTCTAGTTAAAATCATTCTAACATAACGTTATAACGTTATATTTAGTGTTATAACGTTAAAAAAAATTTATGGTCCTGACCTGATTTAGCGTTATAACGTTATAATTAATGCATAAGATAGCGTTATAACGTTATATAAAAGTTGTATGATCAAAATCCAACGATCAAATTATTTGTCCTGAGACGTAGGCGAGGCCGTTTGTGCAAGTCGAACTCCGTCAATATTTGACCGAGTTACTCTCTTCCCTTTCTCTTTATTTCAATTCATTAGTGTTAATTGCTTTTGTTATTGTGAATTGTGAATTGAATGCTTGAATTGCTTGGTAAGAAAATTGTTAGAATTGCTTGATTGAATTATTTAGCAATAGTTAAATTGATTGTGTTTGTCAATTGATCAATTACAATTAGAAATTGAATTTGTGTGAAATTTATAATTAGGTCTCTATTTGATTGAGTTGAGCTCAATTTAGTTAAATACCTAGGTCGCCTAAGTTCTACAACCCTAACAACAACTACCCTAACAACAACAAGCAACTACAAATCACACAAAGGCAACAACACAGTTCAAGCAACAACAAATCACACAAAGACAACAACACAATTTAAGCACGACAATCAACAACTACCCTAACAACAACAAGCAACAACAAATCGAACAAAGGCAATAAGAGGAGGAAAAAAGTTGCCCTAAGAGGAGAATGCACTACTATAGAAGAAAAACACAACAAGGATCTGCTAAAAACATCTCCTACTCAAGATCGAGCGGGTTGGAGGCGTCAGCTAGAGGAGAAAAAACACAAGATCAGTGGAGACCGTCAGTCGGAAAAGAGAGGGATTTGTGGAGGCCATGGTGGACATGGATGATCTGATATGTGTGTGTGCGTGTGTATCAGAGGTTAGACCTCCAAGACTCCAGCAGATCGTATCTGCTAGAGTTGTGGAGGCGACCATGTATGGAATAGAGAAGGAAGAGACGCAAGAGTGTATTTAAGTTAGGTTGGTGTAGGACAATAATTATTTAAATAACTGTTGGCATAGGTGGAGCTACGACAATGGTTATTTAGAAAAAATCTTGCCTTAGAGTTCCACAAAAAAAAATACGAAAAGATACGACAACAATATTTTTTAAATAATCATTGCCGTAGCTTCACTTATGCCAATGATTATTCTAAATAATCATTGTCTTACCTCAAAGATTTTTCTACACTTCTGTCAACGATTTAACAATTTTTGAAATAATTTATTAGGGTTGCTAAATATGTTAAATATGTTTTCTGTGGTAGTGAATTAGTTGACACTAAATTAATAATTTTAGTTTAAATACTGCATACTTACATATTACCAGTACTTTATTTGTGTATGCATCAAGGTAAAGGCCCTGACCCTTCTCATAATCAGGTACAAAAAATGAAGAGTCCACAAGAATTTCTATGGCTTCTTAGGCTCGTGAGAAAATTGGAACAAAGTGGACATCCATGTTTTACTGGCAGGATTAGGATATCCACTGAGAGTGGCACCATATTTTCTACGTGGCTTGTAAGGATGCCAGAAAAGTGCATAAGTTCCTCCAACTCTCTACTGAAGCGGATGGGCAATTACTCACAATCATGCCCGAAGGTTGGCTCCCAGCCCTTGACATTGAATGGCCAATTCTTCCGCCTGGCAATGAATCGTATCCTCTACGGATTATTTCTTTCCCCAGAGAGCGAAGTCTCGTCTGTGCTATTGGATTAAAGATCAATGCTCGATAGGCAACCATATGATTCAGAGGAATTTTTTATATTATTAATATGAACCTTCGATCTTTAATCCACCGATTCGTTTCACCTCCTCTTTTTCCGCACCGTCAAGGTCCTCTTTTTCCAGCCATTTGATTCTGACACTTTTTCTGACAATCATCCACCTAAGTGTCACACTCCAGAAATAATAACTAACTTAAGAGTGTTAATTTCGCCACGTGTATTTGATTACAAGTACACGAAATGCTTAATTTGCCACTCGAAAATATAAATAAGATTTATTTATAATACTTAATTTAAAGAAAAAGCACACACATTTCACACAATACATGAACATCCAATAAATACATATATATATATAACCCAGCGTATGGATACAAAGTATACAGCGGAAGCTAAACAAAACAAAATACATACATAAGCGGATGATCCCATCAAAGAACGTGGGGCCAATCCTAACTAACCTACTACACACTAAGCCTAACGAAAGAAATGAAAGAACCAAACGAAGTGATCCTCAAAACGGATGACGCCTGGGACTCCGTCCTAACGCTCTCCTCTGGACATCAAAAGAACTTCTGCTCCTTACCTGGACCCCGCAACCCACCGTGGAACGTGAGTAAATTATAAAAATTTACTCAATGTCGATTAAGGTCCAGCCTTTGGGATTAAATCCAATTCAAGGTTGGACCATTCACTTTTACTGAGATTAACTAACATTTAAATACTACATCTAATTGTACATTTGTCCACCATTAATCAATTTATATATTTAAGTCTACCCAAAAGAAGATACGAGAAAGAAACTCAAATAATATGAGGAATAATAATAAATATAGATAGTAAGGTAAACAATATCAATTCTCCCAGGCAAAGGAATGATTTGTCAAATTTGAAACCCCGGTGTAGGACTTCAGGATTCGCCCCCTCAGACGGGTTGTAACCACAAGCCTAAGGGTATTGTTAGGCGGGTCCCAGATCAACCACAAGCCCAACGTAATCGTTGGACGGGTCTCAAATCAACCACGACCCAACTAAAATCTAAGTTTCATGAACGAAACGCCCTGGTAGAATAGAGCGGCTACAAAAAGCACACGCTCGGTCAATAAGTGAACCGAGAAGCCTACCCTTACAAAAAGAAATAAATAAACATAAACTCTCGGTCTCAGCCGTCATACGGAAATAAGGAACCGAATATCCGTTTGAATAATAATAAAAAGGGAACTCCCTATACTAGTTAAAGCCAAGGGGAGGCCCAGATTTCCCCGTTACTTACTAAGAGTTAATAGAGGAACCCCTTCGAATATTTAGAGATCTCAAATATCGGCTAATAGAAATATATAAAGAACGGAATAGCTCCAATACTCCACATATGACTCGCATACTCTAAACTAAGAAACCGAACCTTAATCACTCAAAGAGAAATTATTATAATACTAGATAATAAGGATTTTGAGAATAAAACTCTCTAACTGGCACTACGAGTCATCAAGTGATGATCATCGTTGGTGAGG
>CAXKVX010004009.1:0-32346 GCA_964058865.1 Eleocharis quinqueflora
GACTGATTTACTTGATAATACCAGAAAGACACAGTCTTTTCTGAAATAGAGTTTTTGGGTAGAATCGAGGACCTCTCGTCTGAAATTGAAGATATGCAAATTTTAAGTGAGGTTGGAACAGATGTTAACCGAACTGTTTTAGCAGAAATATTTTATGAAAACAGTTGCCAGCTTCAAGACCAAAATATCCAAATGGAGATTGTACATAAAGAAGGAAAACGAGAGAAACAAAAGCTAAACGAGATAATATCTGCATATTTGGGTGAAATTGAAAAATTCAATGTAGATGCCGATTCAAGATTAGCAATACAAAACAAGAAAATTGAGCTCATTACAGATGCTATTGAAACTCTAAGAAAAAATTAATGACTCAATTTGATTTAGAAAGAGAAATTGGGTTAACAAAAAGTAGATTGCACGAGGCTTTTGTACGACCTGCTCACTATGAATTGGAGCTAGAGAAACAACGAGACTTGATTGATAGAAGTAAAATAGAGAACCAAATGTTTCGTGTTTGTTTGAAAGGAAGGCGGAAGAGGGAAAATGGTAATAGTATTCATTTCCGATTTTATGGAAAAAATTGTGGGTAAATTCACAGAGTTTGAGAATAGAATGCAACAGAGTATTAGGAACAGTGAAAAGAGGTATTATTCCCTTCGCTTTTTTCTTGATACCAAGTATTTGCAAAAGAAGCAAAATGGTTGTTCATTTTGTTTAATTGGTGTTAATTTAGTGTTTAAATTTAATAAGTACATTAATTAGATCTGGAAGTGTCTTATGTGATCAGAATTTCCTACCTGAAGCCAAACCTGAACTAGGTCTGACCCACCCTAGACATTGGATCAGTCAATCAAACTCAAATTAACCAACCCAAGATTGATTTCTCCCCAAACATGAAACCATACAACAACAAAGCCTTTAATCTCAAACAAGTTGAGGTAGGATAGAGGTGAAACCCAATCAGTAAAGAAAAACATGAAACATATCGGTCCCAAATGACTCAAATCCCTTTTGCCTTTTCTAGCTCATTTGTCAACCTTTAAGGGTTCCTGAGAAAGACATACAACAATCATTACAAGTTTGAGACCTCTAATTTTGGTGAGAACTTTGGGCCTGAATAAGTGAGATATTGTGTGCAGGTTAACAACATTGGTTGATAAGTTTGGTGCTGTGTCACAGCAATTGAGCCAATCAAGGCGAAATGAGCTCCACTACAAACAAATACTTGAAATCAGAACTTCTAACTTGGCTAAAGCTGAAGCTGAGGTATTATTTACTTCTTCTGCTCTTTGGCTTTATTCAAGACTTAAGCTCCTGCTGGTTTACTTAGGTTGTGCTCCCAAGTTTTAATGGAAAGAAATGGGATGGAATGGAAATGAGTGGGAGGTGGATTTTATTACACCTCTATTTGGAAGGTTACAATTTTGGCAAAAATGAATAGAGGGATTCCCCTCCATTTTCATCCTTTAACCTCCATTCACCTAATTAAATTGGACTCAGGAGCAAGTGAAAAGAGTCTCATTCCCAAATTCACATCTGGTGGGGTACTCTGTAAGGTGAAATAGCAATCTAATAGTTCACATAACCTCGATATTTGTGCGTGCAAATCTCGAAGTTATGTGAACCATTCATTGCTATTTCACCTTACGGGGTACTCCACCGGATACGAATTCCGCATTCCCTCCCATCCCTCTCATTTCCATCCATTGGAGCACAAAATCTCGAGGTTGTGTGAACCATTGGATTGCTATTTCACCTTACGGGTACCCCACCAGATACGGATTCTGCATTCCCTCCCATCCCTCTCATTTCCATCCATTGGACCACAGCCTAAGCCATAAGTGGCATATTAGGGGAACATATTCGCTGTCATAGTTTCGATGGAAGGAATTTGCCATTGAGACACTGATAGTGGGCCCCACAAAATAATGGGACCTCCTTAATCAAATCAAAGCCGTTGAGATTAAGGCATTTACCCAGATTATGGCAATGACACTGTTTGTCATCGAAATAATGGCAACAGATACGAATCCGGCATATTAGTACCCGACTGTATTCTGAACACAGATCTAGACCCAAGTGACTGACCTCAATTTTCTGCAATTACCTCTTATTGTATTCTGATTTCAAAATCAAATAACTCTGTGGTTATAACAAATATTGTTCTATATTCGTAATGTATATTTTGGTTGTGATTCTTTGCATTAGGTTGATTTGTTAGGGGATGAGGTGGATGCACTAACGGATCTACTTGGAAAAATATGCATAGCACTCGATCATTACTCTCCTGTTTTTACACATTATCCTGGGGTAAGATCTTTTGTATCTTTTCTTGGTTCTGTTAACATGCTTTGTAGATATGAAACTTGTTTTTTATTTGTAACAGATTAAAAATAAAACTATTTATTCAGAAAAGTACATATACTAACTCTTATGATAGCTCCAACATCAATTTTTATTGTATATAAGAACAGTGTGAACACCTAATTTGGATAGGGCAAAAAGTTTTCCTATATGGGTAAAATGAGTGGACCATAGAAGGAAAGAAAATATAGGGTTTTAGGATTTTATTATTTGTTACACAAGACAATATTAATGCAACATCTAGTTTTACCGTCTAATATTAATGAAAGTTTGGCATATTGACAAGGAACCTGAGCATACCATACTTTTATAATTAGCATAAAGTAGAAGGTCAATTAGAAAATTGCTCTATTAGCGCTTACAGTTTCAAATTTGACATATATCCATTGAATATGGCTTTTAAATATTCATTTTATATTTGTAACATCCAATCGGAACTAGTTTGCATGAAATCTGTTTCAAATATGTTTCCACACCAACCATCTATCATGTTTACTCACTTTCTCTTTTTATTTTCCTAACATTTAGCTAATTTATATGTAAATTTTGCAATCAAAAGCTTTTTCTTGTTATTTTGCATTAAGGATCTCCGAACTTCTCACACTACTTGTCTCAGGTGATGGAGATTCTCAAAATAATCAAGAGAGAGCTACAGGGCGAAAACTGAACAATGTTTTTCTTCTTAGGTTTAGTTAGGCACCAATGTCGTAATTAAACTTTTACATTGTGATTCAGGCTAGTAGATACACATGATTGATTCTGTATATAATAGATAGTTGTCTAGGGTTATTTCATGTAAATTTTGTAGTTTCTTACAATTAGATGGTGAAAAGTAATCTATATACCAGTGAAAAGAAAATCCTCTTTTATTTTTGTTCATTAGCACTTGAAAAGGCAGAATAAGATGGCTTTCCCTTGGTACTTTGTGTGCATCTTAATTTTCTTATTTTGTTCTCTGAAGAAGGTCCAAAGCAAGACTGGAGTTTGAAAGGCAAATAAGGGCTGATGGTTCTAAACCCGAATATAAAACAAAACCTTGCTAGTACCTGGACTTGCAATAAATTTTCTTTGTATTTTGTACAGTATAAGAAAGATTCCATAGAATAATAACTGAGTTTACTGGTGTTTTAGTCCGTTAAGTTGGCAACTTTGCCTTTTGCATAGTTTTAGTGTAATTAAGCTTGAACATGAACTTCCAACATGAAGTGTGGTGCTTGTACTATCAAATAAGTGTTTCACTAGATATCATGTCTTATGTACCAGTAATGGCATATACTGTTACCAGTACCCACATGTTGCTGGTAGCGGCACTGTGCAGTTAGCTGCAATAGCAGTATGCTTCACCATAGAACACTTAAGTTGGAGTTTGAATGTTGTTCTTCTTCTTTTATGCATATTTTTTTCCCATCAAAATAAACAAGCGGAAAAGAAAATGTATTTTGTTTCCACACAATAAGATGAGAAGAGGTTTTTTGTCTTTTATTTACTTATTCTTCGTTCTTTTTTATTATGATGGATATTTTTTTCTTTGTTAACTGTATGGCATTTTTCTGACAAGTTTGCCACAATCGTGTTTCCCATATCTGCAATATTGAAATCAATATAAATGTTTTATAACTTTCACCAGAGAGTTGAAACCATTAAGTGTACAATGAATTTCTGGTAAACATTGTAATGCTGACTAAACAAATCGCTTCAAAAGATATTTGTGGGCACTCAGAATTTGTTATTAAAGTTTACTGGGCTTCACTTCAAAAAGGAAGTAATGAACGAATAAAAAAAAATGGAATGAGGTACCAGTTGTTCATATTTGTTTCCCATAGAAATAAATGAGCGGAAAGAAAATCTATTTTGTTTCCACCCAAATGAAAATGAAATTTTTTGCACTTTTCTCATAAATATTTTTTCATGATTACTGTTCTTCAAAAAATTCCTTGAAAAATGAAAATTTACATACCTTAATTTATTGGATTGCATCAAATTTCGTGTCGAGAAAGTACAAATTTTAATGAAATTCAACAAAATAGTATGAATTTTAAAGCAATTCAAAAATTCAAAAATGATGCGAACTCATCCCTGTCGATCTACCCCGGGCCCATTTTTAAATACTTGCACACAACAAATATTTTCAGGTAGGAACTCGGACAGAAAGTAACGTCTTAGCAGAATCTGCTACATATTTTCTAACAAATCTTGCAACAGAAAATCTAACCCAATTTTATTTTAAATAGAAGGATAATGTCATGGGAGGTCTCAAAAATTTTCGTTTGTGACCAATTGCTACCTGATTCTTTTTTTGACAAATATTCTTTTGAACTTTTAAATCAATGACAAAGATTTCTAGATGATAAATTATCATAAAATGCTCAAATCTAAGTATGAAATGATCAAAATGATCATGCATATTTATAGTGTAATTAGAGAATTTAAGACGGGGCGAGTCGGGTACCCGTGGATTCGACCCGTCCAGATCCACAGATCCACGGGTACGACGGGTCCGAAATCCACGTCGGGTTCACAGGTCGGGCACGGGTATACACGGGTTTGGAGGATTTGAGGCCAACTCGACCCGTACTAGATCCGTGGATCCGGAATCCACGGGTCGGGTCGGATCTGGACACTGGCACGGACGTGTAATGTTTAAATTATTTATGATTACGTTTTTTTAATCTATGAAAAGTTCGTAATATTTTATAAAATAAATGTTGATAATTAAATATTTGTACTTCATATGACGATTTTTATTGGTATTTTTGTGTGATTTGTTTTATTCGAATAGAAAATATATATTTTATATATGGTTAAAATTGATAAAAGCATTTTATTTATATATATAAATAGGAAACATTATAAAATAATTAATTATATAATTTTGTTTTGTTATTAAATTTTGTAAAGTATAGTGTTCGTAAATTATTGAAAATATTGATTTACCAAGAACATTCTAACATCAGTATTTTGAACATTCAATTAAATACTGCTGAATAAACTAAATTTTTTAAATAGGAAAAATTTGAAATAACAAACTTGTTATGTATTATGAATATTTTATTTATATACACAATTTGAAACAAAACATCATGAATTTTATACAAAATAAAATTCATAAAACATAAAATAATATAAATATTACACTATAAATATGCAAGGATATTTCAGTCATTATATAATTAGATTTGAGTGTTATATGATAATTCATCATCTAGAAATCTTTGTTATTGATCTCAAAGTTTGAAAAATTATTGTTCAAATTAAAGATTCGAAAATAAGTTGTCACAAATTAAAAATTCGAACCCTCAATAGAATTATCAGCTTCTCTTTCCTCGAAAAACCCTTGAATTATTATTCCACGTTACTTTCTCTCTCCTCTCCACTTCCCCGCGCCATTTCTTTCCCTTTCCATCTTTCCCTCCCAACTCCCAAACCCTAAAAAAAGGGCAAACCTCTTTGAAATCGCCATGCCGAGGGACGACGAAGAGATGCGCTTCGAGGTAGAAGAGCGGCTCATAAACGAGGAGTACAAGATCTGGAAGAAGAACACGCCGTTTTTGTACGATCTGGTGGTGACGCATGCGCTCGAGTGGCCTTCCCTGACCGTACAATGGCTACCTGACCGGGATGAGCCGGCGGGCAAGGACTACTCGGTCCAGAAAATGGTGCTCGGGACCCACACGTCAGATAACGAGCCCAATTATTTAATGCTGGCCCAGGTCCAGCTGCCCGTGGAGGATGCTGAAGGGGACGCAAGGCAGTATGACGATGAGCATGGCGAGATTGGAGGATTTGGGTGCGCCACTGGAAAGGTATTGGCAATTTAGGGTTTTGTTTTTTGTAATTTTGTAGTGTTACCCCCCTCCCTCTTTTTTTCTTTCGATTTTTAGATTTTGCTTTCAAAGAGGTTTCTAATGAATCGATCTTTGTTCCAAACCAGATTGCTAAGACGATTTTGAACTTGTTTTGGATACAGGTGCAAATAATCCAGCAAATAAACCATGATGGGGAGGTGAACCGGGCACGGTACATGCCTCAAAACCAATTCATAATTGCAACAAAAACTGTCAGTGCAGAGGTTTATGTGTTTGACTATAGTAAACATCCCTCAAAGCCACCTCTAGATGGCACATGCAACCCAGAGTTGAGGCTCAGAGGCCACAGCTCAGAGGGGTATGGCCTCTCTTGGAGCATTTTCAAGGACGGCCATTTGTTGAGCGGCTCTGATGATGCTCAGATTTGTATGTGGGATATCAAGGGGAGTAGTAAGAACAAAACCCTTGATGCTCTTAATATTTACAAGGTATGTTTTTTTTTCTTTCTGGTGTTTTCTGTTTTTCTTTTGTTTTACTAATTGATTAGCTGATTCTTTAATATGGTTAATAGAAATTGATTGATGGTTAGATAGGATATTTAGCATTGGAGAGTATTGGTAAACCCTAGCTAGCAAAAGAAGAATAGAAAAACAAAAATAAGCATGCTTGTAGGGGTGTCAGTGGGTACGATACGGGTCGGATGAAGCTATTTTTGTACCTGTACCCGTTTGAAATTACTCTTATCCATACTCTATCTGTACCGTTAAAATTTGATTTACCCTTACCCTTATCCTATCCTTATCCATTAAAATTACTAAAAAGGACAATTAATTAGATTAGATGGTCTCCTAAAAAACTTAAATTACTAATAGATTGATTATTTTTACAGATTTTAAAATAAGGCAATATATGTATATATATATTATTTTATATTTATCCTATAGGGTAACGGGTACGCAATAGTCTTTACCCGTACCCTTATCCGTTTAACTAACGAAAAAACTTTATCCATACCCATATCCGACAAGCTAACGAAAAAAAATCTTATCCATACTCGTCTTATCGAATACGATACAGATTAGGTAAAAAGGTTTCGTTGACAGTCCTACATGCTTGTCAGGTTTAGTACTGGTTAACAAAATCAGAACTTTGTATCCAGACCAACCTGAATTTGTTATTGCATGTCTTAAGATTCTCTGGAAATATAATTTATTTGGATGACCACGGTTCTTATAGTAGATAAATAAGGTATATTGATCAAACCTAAAATCCTCTGTAAATTCTTAGTTTAGCAGAAAACAAGTGGTGAAATTGACACATCCTATACCTACATTGAGGCTTGATTGATCCCATTTTGGCTCAATTTTCTTTAATTAATACCAACATAGTTTTAACTTTGCCAAAAGAATTCTCAATCATACCTCAGAATCTCAGATTAACCCAATGAACCTCTATGGGTCTAATAGAAATGGCTCTGTGATTTGTGCTGTAGTATCATGAAGGGGTGGTAGAAGATGTAGCATGGCACCTTAGACACGAACACTTGTTTGGTTCAGTTGGTGATGACCACCACCTGCTTATCTGGGATATGCGCTCTCGTGCCCAACAGCCTGTTGAGAAGGTTGTTGCTCACCAAGGTGAGGTATGTGTCTATGCTTCCCTGCTTACATGAAAGCTTTGAACATTGCCTTATTTGCAACTTCTCATTTTTATTCTCTTTCCTTCTAATTTAGCTTTCTGACCTAGATATATCATATATACATTAATTTTCTATGCTTGTATGAATTGCGTTATGAAGTCGCCTAGATAATTTATTATGTAGTCATAAGAAAGGAGCTTATGTTAATTTCTACATTTCATGTATTGGGTCATGTAATCGTTTGGAGAGATCAGTATTGAAATGTACAGATGATTTAGGCTCTTGTGTTCACTTACCTTCATTTGAATGGTTAGATGTCTTTTCTCAAACAGTCTAACAAGTATGTTGCTGATGCAATGAATGAGGAGAAATACTGGTTTCTGTTGCAATTCTGATATCACTGAAAGCGTACTTGTAGTTTAAGTAAAGAAAAACAACCTTTAGTCAAATACCGTTATTGGTGGTCAAATGTGCCATGCTCTAATAACCAAGTAAAGAAAAACAACCTTTAGTAGCCCATCTCATTATTCATATTTTAAATTGTGTAATCTGTTTTGTTCGAGGCGAGTTGGCCAAACGCGGAGTTGTGTTTTTGTCATGCTCAGGGCTTGTTTTGTGACTTGTTACAACTGCTCTTTTACTCTCTTTTTTCTTTAGGTGAATTGTTTGGCATTCAATCCATTCAATGAGTGGGTTGTAGCAACAGGATCAACTGACAAAACAGTCAAGTTATTTGATCTGCGTAAAATTAGCACTGCTCTGCACACTTTTGACTGTCATAAGTAAGTCTTATCTGTTCTCATTTGATTATTATTGGCAGTGGTAATCTGTCTATTATTATAAGATCATTACACCGAAAGGAAATTGCATGCATTACTGAATAAACACACACACACACACACACAAGCACGTGTGCACATGCACTGATGTTCTCTTTTGGTGCATGAATATTTCCTCTCTATAATCAACATCTGATGTCGTAGTTTTCCGGGGCCACAACACCTTTGAAGTTTTCCTTTTGTTTTCAAATGATGTGAGAATATCAATCCTTTTCTTATAGTAATAGAACATATTTGTCATGTTTAGAGAGGATGTGTTCCAAGTAGGATGGAGCCCCAAGAATGAGACTATACTTGCATCTTGTTGTCTTGGCCGGAGGCTTATGGTCTGGGATCTCAGCAGGTGCTTATCCATCTCCTTGATCTTCTTTTTCCTTTTAACGATATAGCAGCTGGGTTTCAATAAGAAGTAAATAAGATATGGTTCATGTAAATTTTACTAACCTTGTCAGCTTTTGGCAATGATTACAATTGCCATGAGGCTTTTTGGAGTTGCTCAAGAATGTCATGTAACTGTCAATCTTATCACACTCTTAAATCTGATAATTGATAAACTCATTTGTTGTCATTTGTACGTACTACAAAATATAATTTTCCTTGTCCATTACTACACTGAGCAACCTTTTTAAATATTGTTATCTGGGTTTATTATAATTATTAAACTGATGATTGCTTCTGGAGGTTCTTCAAAGAAAACTGGATTCAACAATTACCATGTTTTTTTTTTTTCTCAATGTCATCAACAGGATTGACGCTGAACAAACACCAGAGGATGTGGAGGATGGTCCCCCAGAGCTGCTTTTCATCCATGGGGGCCACACCGGCAAGATCTCTGACTTCTCGTGGAACCCATGCGAGGATTGGGTCATTGCAAGTGTTGCGGAGGACAACATCCTTCAGATCTGGCAGATGGCCGAGAACATATATCATGATGAGGAGGATGAATTACCAGTTGATGAATCCGTCAAAGGCTCTTAGCTTCACTATTGTATTTTCTGTACCTTAATTGTTTGTTAAATACTTGTTGTAGGTTGATCATACCGTCTGATAATTCTAATTTGTTACCTTTTCTGTGCCAAAGTTTCTGCTTTTCTGCCGTTAAGTCTCCAGAACCGGTCTTTTTCAGTCTAGTTCAAATTGGTTAGGCGCTTGGATATGTCTTAATGGGTGGGATTGTTGTTGTATTTATTACTACCTGTGGCACCTTTGCTTGAAATATAGATGCTTGTTTATGCTTGATCTGCTGCTGGTGTATTGTTTTGGTGGGGTTGTTCATTCCACTTAAGTCACGCTCACATAATTGGGTATATTACTGGTTTTAATGCGTGACAGACAGTACAACCTCATATATTATACTATGCTATTAGAAGGTTGCCAAAGCTTTGTTATACATTTGTATCTAGAAGAAAAAGAAATGCCGAACCACCATTTTAAAGAAATGCTTATGAATTATAATAAAAAAAAAAGTGGTTGACATCTCTGTCCTATGTGCCTTTCAGCCCAGCACTACAAGAAATTTTGATGTTACTAAACCATGTCAAATAAAGCAGATAATTTCCATGAGCTCAAACATGGAATGCAGCTTGTAAAATGTAAATAGAGACTAAGAGCAGCCAGCCAGCTAATGGATGCAAAATTTAGAATGTAGTTGATAATATTGTATAGTTCTCAAAATTGTCCACATTAAGATGCAGGTGATAAATGAGATTATGAAAAATATTCACCAATTACATTAATATAGAAGATCAATTTAAGTCAGATATCAAGAGAATAAT
This sequence comes from Eleocharis quinqueflora, assembly GCA_964058865.1. Classification (NCBI taxonomy): domain Eukaryota; kingdom Viridiplantae; phylum Streptophyta; class Magnoliopsida; order Poales; family Cyperaceae; genus Eleocharis; species Eleocharis quinqueflora. The sequence goes on from CAXKVX010004009.1 coordinate 10,424, forward strand.
TATTAACATCACTTGTCATACACAAATATGTCATTGGGTGAGAAACTGCTCTAAAATATTATGCTTCTCTTCTTTCAATAACGGAGATCAATGTACATCCTATATCAACATACAAATTCTAGTGGCACGAGTTGATTCAGCTCCGAAAGTTCTTCTCTAAGGATTCCGGTTTGGTTAGCATTTTTTCTAATCTATAACTGGTTAAGTTCAGCTAGCCACAGACAAAACTGAGATAAGGTTCAGTACACATTCCCCATAAGTTGTCTAATGATGGTAGAATGTCGCCATAGCAGCATCCATTTCACCTTCTTTACTTTACTTTTCCCTCAAACAGCCACCAGGTAACAAAAATTTAAACCTCTCAGCATTACCAATTAAGTATCCTGGCAAATTTACAGCTGAACCTGACTTTGGTATTGGCCCAATTTTCATCAACAATTCCCTAAAAGAATATTCCTCGGGCAACATATTGAACAAATCTCCACCTTCACAGATAATCCTCTGTATCCTTTTCGGGTCAAGAAAGCTCCTTTTCCGAACACGATCCGCATGGCTATATGCTGTCATCTTGAAAATGAAATCCTCAATTCTTCTAAAACAGAAGCTACAGTGCCACCCGGCATCAGAAAGCAAAAAATCAGTCTGGCGTGAGTGCCGGTACCGTGTATTATTATGGTACACATGCGCTGTTGACCTCCAACTACTATAATCCACAGGGAACTCAAAGGAATACAAGTAATGCTTCAGTTCCAAGTGCATTACTGGTGGTATACCATCACACCATTTTAACAACTCTAGGGTTTCAGGGCTAGGTATTTCATCAGTATCTGCCATGATAACGATGTCTCCTGGCTTTATGCCAGAACGATGGAGGAGGGAGTTCAAGGCCGTACGGTGGATCGCCTCAAGCCGAAAGGGGTCACCCCTTAGGTAATATGGACTGGACGTGATAGGTAAAATTTCATATATAATCTTGTGAGATGCAAAACGGGATATGTTGGAGAAGAAATACAAGGGTTTGGGATGGCCAGTGAAGGTGGCATTGGATTCTAATATGAGGAATCGGTGCACATGGGGAGCCATCTCAGACATGCGAATTTCAAGCAAATCAAGCTCATTACTAAAGAGAATGGCATCGTAAATGAGGCGAGGGGTGGGGAGAAGGGACCAGCCATGGAGTCCACAGAGTTGAGAGGTCGAAATGTTCTGAGAGAAGTAATGAGGAAGGTGGATGAATGGGCGAGGTGGTGTGTCCCAAAGGGGGCGAAGGAGGTAGGTCAGGTGGCGATGGGAGAAGGGAAGCGGGTAGAGAGAGAATGTGAGGAGAGAGAAAGGGAGAAGTAGGAGGAGGAGGATAGGGTTGAAGGGAAGGTGTGAGGGCTTTGTGGTTTTGGAGGGAGTGGAGGGAGGAGATATGTTTTTGGCCATGATTTGGTAGGGCTTGATAGTGTTCTAGGTAATGTTACTGAACTTGATCACCTGAAATGGGCAATAAAAAGTGAAATTAACATAGATAGAACTAGTTTGCCATGCTGAACTAAATATAATAAATAAGACAATTTAGTTATGTTGCCATGAAGAGAGAAGTGCATAAGGCTTAAGTAGGATTGTTAATTAAGCTCTAAATCTTTTACGCTCACTCAGTGTTTGTGATAATTTGGCACCAAAGTACCTAGTAGCTGATACTGTTCCAATAATAGCAGCACCTCAACAGCCATAATATTAACTTGGAGATGTAATTAATTTGGTAGCCTTAACATCTACATCTTAAATTGGCTCTAATCATGCGGTCCTCTTATCACACGTATGATAATGTAGTTAACGTGGTAGCCTTAACATCTACGTCTTAAATTACTTGTGTCATGTTATGCTCGATTAATATTTAAAGAAACCTCCATTTCACATTCATCTGTGAGATATGAAGAGATAAAGCCCTTGGTAACAAACTATGCTTCTGCCGTTCTGAATATTACATTGATAGACTTACATTACACTAATATGAGAGAGTAAACTAAACTCTAAAGCTTACTACTAAAATAGGTTGAATCTTGCAAAGGAACTGTGGTTAACAATAGGTTAGAGTTTATTGGTTTGTGCCTGAAATTCTTTTGTATTAAATTGATTTATAGTTGAGGTTTGCTTTATTCCTTTTGTCGCATTTGCTATGAACAAGATCTTTGACTGATGAAATTGTCCACTCTCTCAAGTCCCCATCAAGTGAAAGAATATATGCCATCCTTTCAGTAATTTGTTTGAGATATCAGGTAATGTAGCCAGTGAAAGAATACATGCCATCCTTTTAGTAATTATGGTGAGATCACTGGTATACTATTGTTTGATACCTAATTCATTGTTGTAGGTATGGAAACATAAATAACAATTGAAATGCATTGACATCACGCATATTGAAATCTAGGGATTGAATGGAAATATCAACACAGTGAATATGCGTATAATTATTTCATTATGCATCTAACAGTCGGTACCAATTTAAAATAACAAGATAGCCCTTCAAGTTTTACAAATCTCTAAAAACCCACAAACCAGCATATTCCCTCTGCGGGCAATTTGGAACAAAAAAACCTTTGTTCAAAGAATTGAAACCATGAAAACATTCTATATAAAATCAAACTGTTGATAAGCTAAATAGCGAAAAGGAAAACTACTCACCGCGAAATTTCAAATTCTCTCATGACGAATTTCTCTTTCTACACCAACATCGTCCGTTAATTCAACCCATGATTTCTCTTTCTACGCTCCTCATTTCTCATTTGTTTCCCCGATACCTTGTTAAAACTTAAAACAATGGGATTTTTCGAATCAACCTCCCTTTTCCACCTCCTTTTTTCTCCTTGTAAAACAATGGGATTTTTCGCTTGATCAAGAGAAATATAAAGAGAAAATAAGCGAGGAGGGAATCGGGAGAAAGAAAGGTGGGCTCTCCGTATTCTTAGTTCATTTATTCCTTGCATCGGATACTATGCGGCTCATGTGATGCGATCAAACATGCGAAGAACTACAAAAGAATGTTTCTCTCTTTTGTTAAATACACACTATTGTTCTTTCACTTGTGACAATAAATATAAAAATAATTATATTATAAAAAATAAATTAACTTAATAAATTATTTATTTGGTTGTTGTCAGAAGGATTTTTCAGGAAACATCAGTCTATACAAGCCACAGAATATCTAGCAGTCTTTATGTTAATGGAAATTGACTGATCCTTTAATATTTCATATCTGCTGTTTTTCTCTCGGAATAACATGCCCTGTTATTTAACATCTGACCGTTCATTTTTTATCTCATAAATAATTACATAATACCCCGGTACGTGTAATCTATCCGTGACGTTCGTTTAAATCGGACGGCCAGAAGCAGAATAACAGAAACCTGTTATTCCCTCTGAATAACAACAGATACGGACTCGGTTCTTTAATGTGTAACTGGCTGCATACCGATGGAGTCATGGAGAAACCTAGAAAGAGGAAAAAGACATCCTTTCTTGGAATGAGAGATCATGTCTCTGCCACGTGACATTGCACCTCTGCTACTCTGCGTTAAGGCACTGTGTATTAAAATATTAATTATTTGTGGCCTCTGTCTTATTGCCCTAATTTTCTTAATAGGTCAAAGTCAGATTTAATTTTTTTATTAAAAACTTTATTATCCTGACTTATTATTAGGTTCATATTTTTTTTTATTAATAATATATATTTCTTATCTAAAAGATACTTTTTGTTGATGAGAATCGAGAGGTCATTCATTTTTTTTTAAAATGCTAATATTTCATGATCAACGTTAGCTTGAACTAGGAGGGTAAACTGATCTGTTTGGATAATAGCAAAATCGTATCATGTATATTGTTGTTTTTTGAATATGGATAAGAAAAATAAATTCGAATATAAATATGAATCGAATATTATGGGTACAAATGCGAATATGCATCTGAATTCTTAATATTTTGATTGGAAAATCGGCTCTTATTTAATGACATCCAAGTGGATAGCCTATACTCTAATATATTTGTACTGATGCGGATATCAGAAGTTTTAAACTTTTTGACTGGAATAATTATTCAAATATGTATTTGTACTGGATTTTAAATTTCATATCATATTTATATACGTACTCGTTAAAAAACATTTGTATTGATAACTATATTAATTCAGGAGTAGAGCCACATGCATCAGGTCATCTGTATCTGAATTTTTTTTTCAAAACGACTATGTAATTGGTGTTTTTTGTCAAAACGATCATGTATTTGTAATATTTTTTTTACAATGATCACGTAAGATAATTTTTTTTAAAATAAGAATCATTTCGAACTCCTGAAAAAATTCGTAAATCTTAAACTCCCATGATGTAAATTTTGAATCTGCCACTGTTGTATCCGAAAGTATCAAAATCCAAATGTTCGTATTCTGACGGTTATTACAATAAGTATACCCGTTTATAAAAAAAAACTATAAGGCTAATAAAGTATGCATTTCATATAGCTAGTTAACACAGTTACGACTTACAATTATCATAAACTGTTTGTGAGAGCGAGATGCTGGATATTTTTAAAATCTGAACCGTCGAATTAAATTTCAATGAATAATTTTATAATACAAAAAAATTCGAAATTATATTATTGAAAATCAGTCATTAAATCTAATCCAACAGTTTAAATACAGGCCCAAAAAACTTGGGAATTTGAAAAGATGACCCAAATATTTGACCCCCATAATAATATAATAAGGTCGTCACATTTTATATCAAGGCTGTAGAGTTTCTAGTGGGCCGTAAATTGTGATAGCCCAAAACAGGCCTGGAATTACAAAATGTGTAGCATAGATGATATATTGATATATCTTCACACAATATCTGCTGACTGCTTCGCATGCAAATTAATTCACATATAAAGCTCATAACTGTTTTGGCCCCATAATTTGATTTCATTGAATGAGAAAGCAGTCGACAAGTTGGTAACATTGTTTTGTTACGAAATAGTTCACGGTGGGTGACAAATATATAAAGGTTTGATTAAACCAAGCTACCAACGAATGATTGGAAAAGTGCATTAAGTACTGGTCTAATTCCTACTATTCTGTTGTGGGGTGGTGTGTTGTGTTATGTTAATTGCATTCGCAATTCAGTGAAATTGCAATGGAAAATGTTCGTAGATATCAATATTTATATCGACTATCGATATCGATGGTATTATGCACATTTAGTTGAGTTATTATACGAATTCGGCTAACGTACTAACGTTAGCAAAATCAAAAACGTGCTAGCGGATGTTTATCTCGAATTCCAAATCAAAAATGGCTGATCCGAATCGTTGAAATTGTTGTCCATACTAAAACCTACGTAGGGACCAAATTTTATATTTTTCGATTTTTTTACTATTTTATCCGAGGCATTGAAAATGAATTAATTTAACGATTCAGAAAAACTTACAATTTCAACACATTCTTAAATGCCTCGGATAAAATAGTAAAAAAATTCAAAAAAATGTAAAATTTGGTCCCTACGTAGTTTTTAGTATGGACAACAATTTCAACGGTTCGGATCGGCCGTTTTTTATTTGGAATTCGAGATAAACATCCGTTAGCACGTTTTTTATTTTGCTAACATTAGTACGTTAGCCGGATTCGTTATTATCCATATTATTTGAGTTATATGCATGTTATTTCATGTTATTTTTGTACTGATATGCATGTTAACAAAATAATATGCATAATAACTCAAAAATAGCATGCATAACTATTTCAGTATAAAAAATATCATGCATGATAACTCAACTAAATGTGCATATATAATAACATCGACATCGATAATCGATATCAATATTGATATCTACGTATCAGCTCCCAACTATAATATTGATTGAATCAATTAGAATTAAGATGTTTACGAAATACTCTTTAATTTCTTTGAATCCTCTTACGTTCTTTTCTTTCAAACTTACTGTATTGATCCTGCAATAAATATATACTTAATTAACATTATATTTTTACCTAAAGAAAAACAAAGAGACCATGATGTTAATGTATAGATCACTAATTCTTCAATATATGTGTGGCCATGCATCCGTTTTCGTGTAAAAATAGTCGAAAATAAAATGAGATATCAATCAAATATTCATTTGTCAAATACATATTGACACAAGTTAACATCACTCAATCCGGACAATCGATGATTGGCAATTATATAACGCAACAGTACCAAGGAAACAAAGAGAGAATGCAATCACAAATAGAAGATACACGAACCAATTAGAATTTCGTGAAAAAAAATACAGATATTTTTTACATTAATCATTGATTTAGTGTCAATTAGATTGATAGGAGTCATTTTCAACAAAAAGAAAGATGGAGAAAGGTTGGAACGAGAAACAGTGCAGTAGTACACAGAGAACGTACGTGTGGATGGTAACTAACTAACTATAGAAAGGAGCGAACAATATGGACCCCATATATATATATATATATATATATATATGATACCGTGCTATGCAAAGTAAAAAAGATGTTTTACTTCGGCATAAAAAATCATACACCGATAACTCAAATGACTAATCTAAGTTGGTCAACACAATTAAAACATCAAAATCTTCTACTAAACCAAATTTGAGTGCATTTGAAGTTTTGTAGCTATAATTTTTTAATTTTTAAAAAATGAGCAAGAATAACATAGTTTAATAATTAAAAATAACACTATTCTTGTTCTTTTCAAAAATTCAAAAAGTATAGCTACAAAACTTCAAATGCACTCAAAGTTGATTTACTAGGAGATTTTGATATCTTAATTGTGTTGACCAACTTAGATCAGTCATTTGAGTTTCGGTGTATGATTTTTTTGCCAAAGTAAAAAACCATTTTTATTTTGCGTAGCACGGTAATATATATATATATATATATATATGATAGATGCATGCACATGCAACGACCCGCTCGTGTGAGCTCAGAAGCCCTCCATTAATTGCGCACGTACGTGCATGCATGCATGAAATTGTTGATGTGACTTTACATGATTGGATGTTGGTGCCATCTATTATTAGTTATGTTACCAGAAAGTACTATAGGGGTGAACTAATTAGTTTGTGCAATTGTGAAAAGTGGTGTTAATTTGTTATTCCGGTTTAAACTATCCAAATTTATCGTTTTTTTGGCGGATTTAGATGTGAAAAATGGGGACTCCCCCAATTATTTTGAAAATTATCGTATATATTCAATGTTAAATTTATTTTTCTTAAGACAATGCATATTTGAACTAAGTTTAAAATTGTTTCATTGTATTGATATCAATATTAGCATGGTTTGTGACTTTCATTTGCCCAATTTATAATGTGATATATGAGTTTTACTACTACATATGTTCTCACATAAAGTTTGTTATGGTTTTAACATTTTTATTTTCCTTCGATCTTTAATGTTTAAATTATGAAACATTGTTTATTTTGTTTCTATATTTCCTAGAAAATTGATCTAAGCCTCTAATATCATTTTAGTATAAAAAAAGTTTGTAATTGCTCTATATTTCCTAAGAGCAAGCAAATATTGGAAAATCATGAAATCTTCAATCTTTCTCCTGTGTCCTTCACTCTTTAACCCAATTGTAGACTCTCTCAAATCACCAAGGCATTCGCGAGCTACAGCTAGAAAATTTACAAAAACTGGGAACTTTCGTACGAACTCTAGTCGTCCATTGCCGAGTATGGAAATAATTTGAATATATTGTATAATTGGCTGCATCGCACAACCAGTTCAGCAAGCATCTCATTTTTGTCGGAAAAGAATGGGGAAGGTGTCGAGACGAAAGGAGAAAGATTGAAGATTTCATGATTTTCCAATATTTGCTTGCTCTTTATGAAAAAGTATATTTGGTAAGAGTATTAATGAGATGAATATATGGCCGGCGGCCCAATATACGCATCAACTTAAGGCACCCGATATCTCTTTCCATTTTAACCTACTTCATTCTACCCATAATACCCTCATTTAATGATCATAAGAATAAAAATAGAAATAACTAATAACTCATTTTAACTGATGTGCTACCATTGGATGTATATTAATCACGGATGTACAATAATTTCGGGAGCACACCAGAACTACCCTTAGAAATATATTTGCCATTTAGCAACATTAACTACTTTCTCTCGTTCTAACTAATTTTGGGAAGAAGAACTTCCTACCAATTATTCATCTCATAATTACCTTTTAGTGGACTACTCAATTTGTATTTTTAGAACTAATTAATCAATTAAAGGTGTACTACTTTAATGATAAGATATCTATAGAATAGGTATACTTAATGCTCAAATCTCTTAGTGGAGGTTAGGACTTACTAGCAGTCTTTCTTACACATTCTTCTTACATGTTCTTTACTATAAAATAATTAATATTCTGCTCTGTTCTCTTCAGTTTCGCTCTGTTATGTTCGCTTTGACTTTTTTTGCATATATTTATATTTAGGACTAAAGTCTTCGTATTACTGTAAGTTTTCATATTAGAAAATTTTGCAGCAATTTTTCAACAAATTTAAATATAAAGACTTACATATAATAATATATTGACTTTATTGTTCTAATCTTAAGACTTGCAACAATTATGCTGCGAGCCTTTATATTAGAAATTTTGCAGCATTTTTGTTCGAATTTATATATAAAGACTTTAAATGTAAATATAAAAACATGCAGAATAGCAGACATAATAGACATAAGCGGACATAACAAAGCATTAATTATTTGTCATGTAGTGAAGGGCTTGTAAGAAAAGCGGTTAAAAGGGGGCGTTATAATTACTCTTTTTTATTTGGATTTTGAAGCATCTTGATAGGAAAATCGCCATCAATTATATCTTATATATTCAGCTCCTAATTATTTGTTATATTTATCTCATTAGTAGCTTGTTAGATAAGAAATCTCAATTAATTGTTTAGATATTTGAATGTGCCCCAAAAGAAACAAATATCAATCTCCCATGGAGATAACGTTTAGCAAAGTTAATTAATTAGTATGACAAATTGATAATTCCTATTGTTTTCATACTGCTTTTTTTTCTTTTCTTTTTTTATAAAATACCAATTTATTACATGTCCCCACCAAACTCATCAGAGAACAGAAAGAAGAAAAATTTTATCTGATAAATTCATAATAAGTATCTGAGATATGTAACAAAAAATTAAATTTCATGGATGTCACAATATTTATACTTATATGAATCAGTATTTTCAATTTTTTATTTTTGACAAATATTATGTAGACCTCACATTAAAAAAATTATATAGACCTACAATCCAAGACAGTCGTATCATCAATTATCAATTTCACTTGGCATTATTAGCTTTTCACAATAAATAACAAAATATATTCAACAGTATCATATTTAGAAAAAACTGTATTTATTATATGAAAATTGCATAATGTATGTGTAACAACTTGATTTGTATGGTATTTTGTAGAATGATTTTTATTTTTCAGACCGATATAAAGAAATAGAGACTTCTAGATGAATATGTATTACTTATAATTTCAAATTGAAAAAAGAAATACATACTATTAAATAACTTATCTTAAATTGGTAAAAATGTTATTATACTTTATTCACAAGTTAATAGTTAATAAGTATATTTAACGATTGAGAAGGTTACTTTTCATAATTAAATTTATTTTCTATATAAAAACAAAAATCAAGCTACTCAAATTTTAAATTCTGCAATTAGAATTTCATATATGTGATCTTCCACACAAGAAGCATTACTTCTATAATGTCATAACCTAAAAGCTTAAAAGAGAAAAATAGATGATGGCAACAATAAAAAAAAATACAGAAATGTGAATTCCACAACAGAAAATTTCAGAGACACAATGGTATTTTCCAACATATTAAAGCAAAGAATGATTATGTCCTTTTTTACAAACTGCGAAACTAACATAATTTAATAGATATATATAATTATTTAAAAAAAAAACATGTTTAAATTTGCTTTTCATGCATGGTACAGGGGAAGCAGATTCTCTGCAGTGCAGCAGGAATGAACGTCTCAGATTCTCTGCGTTGTAGGCTACGGACGATCCAGATTTGATTCAGACGAAGTTTAATATTATAAAATTTAGCTTGCACGAATCTCGATGCAAATCAAAAGCTGAAATTTGCCGCGCAGCACACATAGTATTTGTGATGCGCGAGTGAAGATCTCATTCCATGGTATAAGTGGGCACTTGCATAATCAATGTAATCATAGAAAACAAGAAGTACCATACAAAAAAAATAAAATAATGGATTGCAATTGAGAAATCTTTTAATTAACAACCTTAGCGTAAAAGTGTAGCTGGTCGAATTGTACTTGAACACTTCATACTATTCAAATCAACCATCATTTCTCATTCCTAGTGAAACATGATAAATCTTATTTTGTGGATATATTTAAATAAACTCAATGATTGCATAGGCATGATTAATAACTTCTTCATTATATATTACCAATTAGAAACCAAACAACAGAAGAAATAGAAGAAAATGCAACCGGTTGTATCAATTTGTATTTGGCAGAGCAGATAATTTGTCTCATTCTGTTTGGTTCTTAAAATTTCTCTAAAACACGAATTGTTTCTATGATTATCTTTAAATAATAAAATATTAACAAAGAATAATTTGGTTCTAAGAGAGTGCAATACTATTTCTGATACAACATGTGTATATTGTGGAGACTTAGAAACTGTGGATCATCTTTTTCTTAAATGTCCTTTAAGTAAATTATTTTGGGATACTATTGTAAAAAACTTTATTAACAACTCATATTTTAATTTAGCATCACTAAATGAATTATGGTTTTCTTTTATTCAAATAAATTCTATAGAAAGGAAATACTGGAGCACCCTTTTAGCAGCATATATTTGGATTGTTTGGAATAATCGTAATTCACATATTTTCCAACACACAACATTTAAAAAACCTGCTTCTATTTATTGGGACACATTTAATCTATTCAAATTTTGGACAGGTGCCTCTTTTAAATGGACACATAAATTTCAAGACTTAGCACATCAAATGAATAATCAAGCTGTTGCGAGGGATGTGATAAGCCAAGATGAGCCGGCTCAAAGTACTAGTGAAGATGAAGATCTATTGGGAGATTGATACAAGCTTCAATTATTGAGCTCGGATTACTTACTCAAATTTTGTAATAATGTGAAAAGTTTATAAGAGGGTTTAGGGTTGGTTTAGTACAATTTTCCATTCATTTGTTGATGTTTTGCTATTCTGATTATAGCACATGATCATGTGCTAAAACTATTATGTACTTTTGCTTCTGTTTAATTAATAGAAGTCGGAGCCTCACCTTGAAGCTACTCATTTCAAAAAAAAAAATGGTGGTTACTGAAAATAGTTTTGACGCTTGATTTGTCTTTTGCGAAAATATTAAATGCATAGTGGTGCCAAAGTGCCACTCTGCAATTTAGACTTATGGTCTTTTCTTTTCTTTTTTTGATTGATTTTTTTTTATTGAAGACTTATGGTCTTTTATGTTGAAGTTATTTTCAATTAAATTTTACAAGTTACAACGTACTTGTGGTAACTTTGATTTTCGTTTTTGTTTTGAAGATAATTTGACTTTATAAATTGAAATGTCACTCATAGAAATTCTTATATCGATGGCTTGCAAACTACTTGCAAAAGCCGGTATAATTGCTAAATAAAAGACGTGCAATTTTCAGATTTTTTTTGGTAATGAAAAAGTTTACAAGGAAAATAGTCAAGCTGATCGATATTTTAAATTCAATAGACAGAACAGTGGAAAATCTATCGTACAGCAAGAACAAACTCATCGCAGAGTAGATTTTCTACTGTGCCAAAGTCCTTTTCTGACAGAATTCAAGAATATTTTTGGTTGTGATTATGTATAGAAAAATATTTTCGATCATGACTATGAATAGAAAAATATTTTGGTCATGACTTACCGTGACCATAAATTTTTTAATTAATAAATTTAGTTTTAAACAATTTGTAATTAGATTAAGATAACGCTACGTATTGATGCATCAATTTATCTTAAACATGAATTATATTAATTTATTTATTTATTAATGTATTAATAAATACATCTAATGGTCATAGCCAAAATTATTTTACTATATACGGTTATAATCAAAAAATAATTTTGTACATAATCAAAATTGAAAACAGTTTGATAGTTGAATTGTGTTAGGAAAAAAAAGGTGATGGCATAGTAGAAAATTCATCGTACGGTGGGTTTGTTCCTGCCGCACGATAATTTTTTTACCGTTGTAGCTATTGAATCTAAAAATCAAACGAATTAACTATTTTTCTCTCTGACTTTTTCATAATTAAAAAAAAATACTGTGCAATTTTACTGTAATGAACATTTCATCAAAATTTCTGATTAAGAAAAACTAAAAAAAACGAAAAGAAACGTGTGGTACCTGCGGGTACACCGTATACTGTATACAGCGCGCCAGTCAGTGTCTGCCCTTCTCCGAACATTTCTCTGATTTCTAATCTACACCGCAGGATCACCATACCCCACCACTTAGACCAACCTTTCCTTTCAATGAACAAGGTCCTGTACACCGTACCACTTCTGTGCGCTGGAAGTTGGACCATGATGGTTGAAGATAGTTTATGGTATGGATCTGGTGCATGCCTGATTCGTCGGCGATACTATTCCGTGTACAAAGGCCGGACAAAGATCCCCTCGAACACAAATCGCACTACAGAGAAATACATCAGATTCTTTGTGGCCTGTATGTATCTACACTTATGAAATATTGTAAATGTTACTAGGATTTTCGCTCCCCTCTTCTCTGGGATAACTGACTGCAACACAATACGTATAATAAGGGAAGTTTTCTGTTGTCTTTTCAATTTTTACGGCTGCCAGAGATAAGTGATTCGCTTTGCAATGTATATATGGTAACAAAGAATCTGAGACCCTTATGGGTAAAAGTTCGCTACCAAGCAATAAGGTACCAACCAAAGAATACCGTCAAAAAAGCTTTTCTTCTCCAAACTTTGTGTTGCGGATCAGACGGCTAGGATCAGACGGATCTGATTTCTGTACGAACGTACAACGGTAGTACAAGTGAGCTTTTTGCAGAGCAATCCTTAAAAATATGAATATCTGATTATGAAATTGTGATGCCTGCTCAATTTTACTTCGATGAGCGACTCCGATTTGAAAAAGTTTGTCCATATCTCATCGAGTTTTTTTGGCTTGCATAACTGAATCATGTATTAAATTATACAAAATTTAAAGCAAGTAAATGATGAGTCTTTACTAACCACAAGAGATATACAAAAAAAATTTGAATGATGGTTATTATTGCACAAATAAAAGATAAAGAATATAATTTCAAAGTGTGGTGTTTAAGTATTATCATTACTTTTATTATGATATAATGTTATAACTAATACTTGATTTACAAATAAGAAAAATGTTAATAATTAAACAATATAATTTCAAATTCGTGCCACGGTAAAAAAATGAGTGGGTCTCAGTAAAAAAACATCTAACATGTTAAAATTATAGGTGTCAATGAAACATCTGTCAATCATTTTTATTTTTATTTTTATTTTTATTTTTTTTGGTAATTTAGCCGTGGTAGAAAGCCATATTTAACAACAGATCATTTGTAATTTTTGCTATAAAAAGTCACCTTTAATTGTTGCTCATTCGTAAGGTTTTTATAGAAAGTAATCTTCAATAGCGGTTCGGCATAACCCCCTCTTTTAACAGCCACCCTCAGTCACTATTAAAGACCTTATTTATCTGATAATAGATCAAATTTGTGGCGGTGAACACAATTGATAAGAACACATCCGTATTTTTTTATGATTTTAAAATCATTTTTAAATTTATTTAATTTTTTGTCAGACTTTCAAAATAGTTTATTGTCCCCTAGGTTTTTTTCGAAAAAATAGTTTGTTGTCATGTGACCCCCTTTATGCTCTAAAATTATAAAAAATTCAAAATTCATTTTTTCGCATAATAAATTATTTGGGTGCCTCACGAATTAACATTAATCTTGGAACGAGTATGCTGAACAAGTTAATTTTATATCCTACTATCACTATTTAATATATTTTATTCTATTGTTAAAAGTTGAATTAATCAAAGTTACCCTTTCCTTTAATCAGCAAGACAAAACTTACAAATTTTCCATTCCAGTTTTGACATTTTGAAAAAACTTTGCATTTTGTCGACCACGTTGCAAATTTTCAACAATCTGCATATGAAAGCAGGAGCGGATCCAAAAAGATTTTCAGGGTGATTCAACATTTTGATTTTTTTTTAAGTTGGTTCAAAATTATAAATATTTTAAAAAAGATTCAAATTATAAGCTTATTTTTTCAAAAAAAATTTCTAGTTACATGATCAATTTTGAATTTTTTTTCAGAGTGAATTAGCTGATTCATTCTGAACCTATGTAACTCTGCCGCTGTTTGAAAGTGCTCAGCTTTCTTGTATTTTATATTTATTTATTTGTTACCTGGCATAACAGTAGTAGATCAGATCCGGGTTTATGTTCAACAATTTGCATCTAAAAGTGCTCAGCTTTCTTGAATTTTATATTTATTTCCTTTCCTTGCAAAACAGTAGATCAGATCCGGGTTTATTATTTAGAATCGTGACAGAAGGGTAATTATGGAAAATTTGAACTGAACAAATTTTCTTATGAGTCTGAATTACTTCACTGATATTCTCAACTAGTGAGTATTAGAGGCAAAATCATAACCGTATAGAAATCTAATATACTCTAGTAAAATTAATGTAGATTATATTTTTAATTTTTTGCAAATACTTTTTCCTTTTTTATATTTTTATTTAAATGATTTATTATAATTTTATTATTATAATACGAAAATTTAAAATTTAACTTTTTCGCACAGAGCGCGAGTGGTACGCCAGGACTTTTTCAAAACTGGAAAAAGATGTAGGCAGCGTAAGAAAATAAGGAATAGTGTATTGAAGTGACAATTTTCTAATTTTGCAAATTTGAAGTGGCGTAAATTCAATTTTTTCTATATACAAAAGATAAATGTAAACTTGGTGTGGTGCTACTTTACGCATATAGCAAAACTATAGTGTTTGTGCATACACTGTGCTTGCACATCTGGATCCTTCGATGCGCATCAAATCTCGATGTACATCGGAGTGTCTTGATGCGCATGCACCATAACTTCACCCTACGCATATACTTGCGAAATATTTTGAATAAGAAGACATTCATAGAAGAGGTCTGACGTTCAAGCTTCAGTAGGAACTATTCTAAAGAGAGTTTTCGAGTTTATTTTCTGTTTTTTTTAGTGTGTGTCGTAAATCTAAGAACAATGAATAAAAAACGTGTTATATTTTTCATGTGTTCGCTTAGCAATTATTTAAATTTAACTTTGTTTTGATTATAAATCGACCAAAACTTATAATGACAACATTGAAACTCTACGCAAGTAGCACACTTTGGAAAGCCCTTAATGTTTGTCGGAAAAAAAAATACTCGTATCACAAATATTTTGCTCAAGCAAATTCAGTTAACACAAATCAACTTTGATATTTTGAGTTATGTAGTTTTATAATGCTATTTTTTGTTGTTGTTGTTGTTACCATCAAGTAATAAAAGCCGATATTTTATTTCTTTATTTAATGCAAATTTCAATCTGTCAAGCTGGCAGCCAGACTTATTAGAATATTATTTAAGTTTTACTGAGTATAATGATATAATCCATTAATTTAAAAGAATATCGCTTCCTAGAAAAATATTACTCATTAGAAGCTCACGATAAATAGTTTAACATCTACAAAGAAAGCAAAACATATGAGAAAAGTAACGAACCGGACACATTCTTTCACGTGGAGACCTTTTGCGTTTAATAAAAAAGCAAAAAATGAATACACTGCATACTCCGATCTATCTGAATCGTTCAATTCATTAAGAATTGTAAAAAGTGACTTTTTGGAGAACACAACAAAAATTAAAGTAAATTATTTTTCATTAATCTCAATGAAATTGAACGGTTCAGATCAACTGAAATATCCAGTGTATCCTTCTTTGCAGTACCCAAATTTTTGGCTTAATAAAATATTCTTAAATTGTGCTAAAATTAATATTGAAATTTGATAAAAAGAACATATGTAATATTTTTTGGTGCTCTGATTGCCTACTCCTGTAAGAGTTGTTCATGGTATTTAAATATTATTATAAGCTCTATTAAATCACAGGTTGATGTAATTTTTCTTTCAATTACAGAATTATGTCTTGTATAAATTAAGTTCCATTATTTTTCACTATACATGATACGTATCAAGTATAAATTACATTTCACTTTCAGGATAAAAAATTGTCTAACATTGTAAAAAATTATAAAAATTTAATTTTGTTTGCCATGATCAATTCAGTGTTTTATATATTAATCATTGAATTGATTTCTGCAATTTGAAAGTGTCGAGATAATAATTTTTTGCAAGTTAACATATTTGTTTTTATAACTGCAGTGATACAGCTACTCATTGTACTTGCAAAATGTGATGTTATATTTTAGAAATACTTGTTAATTTAACAATATTGTTCAATTAACAAGGTGCTCAATGTCTCTCAAATTATAGTTGAAGTGTTTTGTTAGTAAGGAGTTAAAGCGAGTAAGCACAAATAAATTATTTGCACATGAACAAATAGCCTACTAGTTCGGTGGTAGCTAATTACGATTGCTTCCAAAAAAATACGTGATCAAGCATGCGTGAACACAAATGTGAAAATCTCGTTAAGAGATATTTACTAATAGATGTTGAATTACCAAAACCCCTTATATATAAAAAAAATCTTTTGAAGATGAGATAAATTTGCTCTCATTTATTGTTAAATATCAATTATTTTTTGAAGATTTTATGACCCAACTAAGCTTTAGGGAGAGCAAATTGTCCGGCACAAAAAAGAAGCGGCGGATCAAGAATTTTCGTTCGGAGGGGAGGACAAAATTTGAGTCATGAATTATTAGTAATTTTGTGATGGAAATTGTAATTTTAGAGACATTTTATTCAAATATTTCTTGTCAATTCAATAATATATAAAATATTTTTTTGAAAAGAACAATATTCATGAGATGAAGGGAGGGGGTGCTCTTAAAAGAGCTTCTTCAGATACTATTTTAGCGAGACGAATAGAATCATAGAAGGATGGTACATTTCACAAATTTCATAAAACATAGAAATTACTGATTAATGAATCAAGCTTTAAATTTGGAGCCGATTAAAACATTTAGAAAGTTACTAATTATTGTCAAAAGAACAAAACAAATCATTTCAATATTATCTAATAGGGAGTTTTTTTATCACTTGAAATATATATATATATGAGGAGGGATCCGTAGCCGCTCGCAACCGCTCCGTGATAGCAAATGTAAATCATCGATTCGGACCGTTGAAAACATTCTCCATACTAATGTAGATTTGGAGAGCAAATTTTATATTTTTTGGAATTTTTTTACTATTTTATCGGAAGAGTTGAAAATTAGATGTTTGTAAATCGTTAGATAAATAAATTTTCAATCTATCCGATAAAATAATAAAAAAATTCAAAAATATATAAAATTTGGTTTTCAAGTTTATATTAATATAGAGAATGTTTTCAACGATCCGGATCGGTCATTTACATTTGCTACCATGGAGCGGTTGGAAATTTGACGGCTACGGATCCCTCCTCTGTATATATATATATATGTGTGTGTGTGTGTGTGTGTGTGTGTGTGTGAGAGAGAGAGAGAGAGAGAGTAGTGCCACCGAAGGTTTTTGAATTTTTTGGTTGTGAACATCTAATTTAAACGAACCAACTCCCTCCTCATTTACCATCTAATGCTCTATTTTATTTGAGCAATGCTAACATCATATTCAATAGGACATATGACGTTTAATACGAATCAAACGATCTGTTCAAAATTTGTGCAGCGTGAATCTCGAAATAATCCGAATAGCCTATTGTAAGTAGTGTTGTGCTAGACGGGCCGGGCCGGGACCCGGGATGAACAGTTACGGGTCCCACGGGTCCGGTCAACTCACGGACGGCGGGGGTCAACGGGTTTTCACGGGCGGGTTCCGACGGGCGCGTTCGGAAAAATTTCCGAAAGCCCGCCCTTGACCCGGGACGGGTCGGGACGGGTCCCACGGGTCGGCGGACGGGACCCTCGGACGCGGGTTTTTGAACCAATTTTTGTTTAAAAAATAAAAAAATTATTTAAAAAAACAGAATTTTTTTTAAATCTGGGAAATTGAGAAAATGAGGTAAAAAACATTTAAAAATTAAAAAAAATGCCAAAATGAGTTAAAAATTTAATTGAAAATCGGGAAAATTAAGTATTAAATATGGAAAAAAATATATATATATATTAATTTTATTAAGAAAAAAATTTAAAGATATAAAAAATGGTTTAAAAACTTGAAAATCGGATTAATTAATTAAAAACTCTTGAGAAACATAAAAAATCACAAGAAAGGAATTAAAAATTAGATTAAAATTCAAAAAAATAAATATTAAATCTGGAAAAAAATAATTTAATTTTTAATATGAAGAAAATTTAAAGATATCATAAAATTTTAAAAAGGCATAAAAATAGGAATAAAATATGAAACTATTTGAAAGCATGTAAACTAATAAAAGATGTGAATTGTGATTTGTGAATGAAGAAGTGAAGAGTATATTTCTTTTAAAAATTATGAGTTTAAAAATGTGAATTTTTTTAATTAGAAACATATTTTTTATTAGCACACTTTGTATGAAAAAGGATGCAAAATCGGAAAAAAAAATATGAACTATTTTTTCAATAATGTAACTTCTTAAGCAAATTACTTCAAAAAAAAAGTTACTCTCCTCCTTTATTCCGGGCTTGAGACCGACTATGTTATTATTTTTTCATGTTAAAAAAATAACATAGGCGGAGTTCTAACTTTTTTTTTTGTTAGTAAAGATTTAGATGAAGTAAAAAATATTTAATGATTAGGAAAAAATTGAATAATGAAATATTCAAACCAAATTTATATTTGTAGATCGTTGAATCGTCTCATATACCAAAGCTCGTCATCTCCATGGGGGTCAAATTCATCGTCCGTATTATTTTCCGTGGTATCGGTACTCTCTTGATTATCAACACCGTCCATATTCTCTTCTTGATATAGAAGGCCAAAGCCTTGTAGATGATCATCCGCATCAATCCAATCCTTTAGACATACGAGTCGCTCAAAAACTTTTGCCCCCAACCGGCTCCTTTTATTCAAAAGAAAAAGAAATAAGTGAAAAATGAATAATTATGAAAATAAATAAGAAGTAAAGAAATTATACCTTTTATCCGTGAGAATCCGATTTGCCGAACTAAAACAAGCTTCCGATGGCACGGTTGACATAGGAATGGCGAAAATGTCACGTGCCATCAAAGATAGAGTCGGAAAAAGATTTGCATTCTTCCTCCAATAATCTAGAACATCGGTTTCGTCCGGCATCAATGGTAATGCTAAATAGCTTTGTAATTCGTTTGTGTTAATTGGGGGAGCATTGTTGTCATTGTCATCTAATTCGAGTAGTAATGCACTTCGGCTATTACTCCTATTGAGAAATTAAAAAAATATATTTAGTAAGTACAATAGATATATTTAGTAAAAGATTAGTTTAAGTTGTAGTTTAAATACAAGTAATTAAAATTTGCAATTAAAAAATATACCTAGTGTACGTAGATGAAGAGGCTATAGATTGTGCGGTATTCCTTCGATTGTTGTAGTGAGAAAACATGTCCTCAATCAAAGCTCGTACCTCGGGCTCCTCGGTTCCCCTCGGCAAATCTAAATGTGTCTTGAATTTAAATAACATTTTTACCGCATAATACAACTTGTAGCTCGGATGAAGGACATTTGCAATAATTGTAACTTTTGGAACTTGTTCCCAATATTTTAGGAACTTTTCCCTCATAGCGGCTATAATTGGAGCGATGTGCGGATCGGTGAGCTCCAAAACTACATTAAAAAAATATATATAAGTATTAGTAATAGAAATTAAATATATATATAAGCATGAATAACTAAAATGAAATAAATATATATTATATGTGAAATTATAAGTATTATTAACTGAAAGTAAATATATATACATATATATATATATAAGTAAATGTAAGTATTAGTAACTAGTAAGTAAAATTAAATATAATTCAAATTGAAAAAACTGAAATAAATATGTACCTTTCATTTCGTCATACACCTTGGAGATGTAGAAGAGGTGGTGAAGCAACTCGTGGGCGGTTGGTGTGTACGAGCAAGACAACTTCACGGTCGCTATGAAAAAAACTCGAAGAAAACTCATTAGTCCACCTAATTGGGTCCACTCATCCGAGGATAGCATCATAGTCAATCCTTCGGGCGAGGAACCCAAAAACTCATCAATGGCATCTCGGTATTTAAGACACCGTTCTAACATCCTATAGGTTGAATTCCAACGGGTATCTACATCCCAAGGCACGCTCAACTTACTCAATCCCAACCTTTGACACAAAGCATGCCAATTTTGTTTCCTAACACCATTAGAATAAATAAAGGTGAGGCTATTTTTAAATTTCTTCACCAAATTTTCTACCCCCTCGGTTTTAAGTCCGGCCTTTACCGTGAGGTTGAGAATATGACAAGCACATTTTTGGTGAAATAATGCTCCATTCATGATCGGGTTTAGAGCACGGACTAAATACTCTACCGCTTTATTATTATTGCTAGCATTATCAAAAGAAATAGAAGAAACTTTACCTTCTGTGTCGGTCTTCAAATTGTACTCCCTAAGAACACTCATAATCGAGTTATAAATTATTTCCGCGGTGTGTGGAGACTCTATTGTACGAAAACTTATGACTCTTTTTTGGAGTCGCCAAAAGTCATCAATAAAATGTGCGGTAATACAAGAATAAGCAAGACCATGCTTACCGGCGGTCCAAATATCGGAGGTGATTGCAACCTTGAATGGTGCGGTTGCAAATATAGCTTGCAATTCATTCTTAAACTCAATGAATTGCCTTTTCAATTCTTTGGTCATTTTTCTATAATGGAACGGTTTATACGTAGGCAAACCGGCACCTCTAACCATCAAACGGGCAAAACTCCAACAACCGCCCATTCTAATTGGGTATTCTTTTTTGGCAATATATCGGGCAAACTCACCTAACATTTTGTTGGCATCATACTTAACCATGTTTCTTGTACCATCGGGGTTAATTGTGGTTTGTACGGGCAACGGGTCCGGACGTTCTTGTGGTTCTTCATTTTTTTTAACATGTTTATCAGCATGTCTACTATAAGTGTTGGTACCGTTTGAGCTAACATAATCATAATCAGCTTTACAATTTTTTACCTTGCATCTTATCCTTATCAAGTTATCATTCTCATCGAATGTCTGCTCAAAGTATTTCCAAAACCATGCGTTAAATCTTGCGTCTCTTGCCTTCTTTCTTTTCCTTGATGTCGATGGTGCCCCTTGTACGTCTACTCGAATTTCTTCGGACGCGGTGCTCGTGCCATCAATGGTTGTGCTAGATCCGGCCGCTCCACTCGAGAAGTTAGGTCTTGGAGAGGGTTGTGAGAAAAAATTGAACTCGTGGAATTGTGGTGTTTGTTGGAAATATGGAGAAGGAAAATTGAGGTTTGTTGGATTTTGTTGATAGTTCGGATTTGGTTGATAATTGGGAATTTGTTGATAAGTAGGAGGGATAGGATTTTGTGGATAAGTAGGAGGGATAGGATTTTGTGGATAAGTAGGAGGGATAGGATTGTGTGGATAGGGATTGCTCGGACCGAAAAAAGCATCGCTCAATCGTCGACCAATATCTTCGGTGTTTTCTTCAAAATTGTTTAGCGGGTTGTTTGATGAAGATGCCATTTTTCTATACAAAAAAAAAC
>CAXKVX010004010.1:0-21888 GCA_964058865.1 Eleocharis quinqueflora
CCTCATCACACGATTATTTGATATGACTATACTTAATATAATTAATATTCTATTAAATGTATCTAAATATTTACATGAAAGTAGTGATTTGTCAATGGGCCGGGTCGGTCCAAACTCGTCCGGTCCAACGGGTTGGCAGGGTCGGGTTTCGACGGGTTCAAATTTTATTGGCCGGCCGTAATCCGTCTTAGGCCCATGGATCAACGGACCGTCGGGTTTGAGGATGATTCGGGGCGGGTCGGTCCGGATTGGGTTGACGGTTGGACGGGTTTTTTTTGAATTTTTTTGAATTTAATGGGTTATTCTCGAGTTATATCCGGGTTATTCCCTGGTTGGGACGGATTTTGCACGGGTTTGGGCGAGTTTGGACGGGTTTCGACGGGTTTGGGACGGGTCGGGGCGGTTCAATCTCGGGCCGAATTTGAGTCGGATTTTTCCAAAAAAGTTTGGCCGCAACTCGTCTTTAGCTCCCAATTTTTTGTTTGAACGGGTCCGCACGAGTTGGACATCGAGTCGGGTAGCGGAGGGAGCACGGAGACAGCAAGAAAAATCAACGAAAAAAGAAAATTGACACTGTTGCGAATGAGAAACGGAGAAGCGGTGGCACTGTCTTCTTTACTGTAAGACAAAATACAGATGATACGCGTCAACCAGCCAAACAAACACACAGTGAGGGGTAAAAGAAATCGGCAAAAAAAGTTCCGCACTGTTGCGAATGAACAGTACAACGCGTCAACCATACGAAGAAACACGAAGCTACGCGAAAAAAAATTTGGCATTGTTCATTCGATGTCGCACAATCATATAGTTTAATTATTTAACTAATTGCATAGTTACTTGGCGTCGTTGGCAGTGAGCCTTTAGGTTTCCTCGCTTGGAACCAAGATCGAATCGCGTCGGGACATTTCATTTTTAGTAAAAATAAAAATAAAAATTATACGGACAATAAAAGAATGTTAGGTCTTGTATGGTGTTTCTGCAAAGAGACCGATGACTCATTTCGAGCACATTAATAATAAAAAAAAATGAAAGAATGTTAGGTCTATCAATTTTTAATAGAAATCATTGAACAATGTCCTGCAAAATTGTTAATGTCGAAATTAACCAAGGCCCAGACTTCTCACACTTTATATTATGGGTCTAAAGCCTCTTTCACTCCGTATTTCTAGATACGGGCCTTAAAGCCTATTTCGCTCATGCCGTAGGAGTACGATGTATCAAATGAATAATAATAAGGGCGAGAAAAAAAATGTCTATAGAACCTACAGTACCAATGAACAGTAACACATGCCACATGTGAAGCAGTGGAGGAAGCAGACTCAGTTATGTACTTAAACACCGGACAGTTTATCCCACGTCACAAATTTTCATTTCACGATGCTCCCTCTCGATCTCTAAACCAGCAAACACATGTTTCGTCTCCTCTCTCTCTCTCTCTCTCTCTCTCCATCAATGACACGTGATATCCATAGAACAGTAACGGCGCTTGCATTCCATGCTGCCCCGGCTGTTCGGGCTCCTATGGATCAGACACTGGTGGCGGAGACACAGGTGTCACGTGGGGTGGTGAGAGAGATCACGTGCGAGATACACTCTTCGGGTAGCTGATCGATGCTCTCGATCTCCATCGCAATTGGTACATCAAAAATGGTATTGGTAGCAGCCTAGCAGGTTTAGGAAAGGATACATCGATAAAAAACGGTCCGAAGAATACATTTCCTGCGCTTTGAGTGGAAGCAACGTTTAGAGATCACGGTTCGATGCCCAGCTTTGACCCGGTGGTTCTGCGGGCTGTTGGATGCGTCATGCGAGGCACACGGGCAATGTATCAAAAATATATATATATATATATATATATATATATATATATATATAGAGCATGGCTAAAATAATATGGATAGTACACCACATAACGTACTATGTGGTCATTTGTATTTAATTTGGTTATTAAATTGATATTTAAGTTGCTCAATAAATTCTTCATATCAAAATCTTGTAGGAAATAAAATTTCGTGATTTTTAGAGCTTTCTTGTTATTTTTTAAATATTTTTTAAAAACAGTCCAGAAATGACACTTTTGTAGTATTAAATCTGAACTGTTTTTAAAAAATATTTAAAAATAGCAAGAAAGCTCTAAAAATCACGAAATTTGTTTTCCTACAATATTTTCATATGAAGAATTTATTGAGCAACTTAAATCTCAATTTATTGACCTATATCTATATGCATAGTACGTTATGTGGTGTACTATGCATATTATTTTAACCATAGAACTAATAATAAAAGAAAAACGCGACGAAGGAATATCCTGCAACCAGGATTATCAAAGACTTGGACATTAAGCATTTCCCATATGAAGTAATCTTGTGTTTGTTAACAGTTTCATTAAACTCGCTGTTATGTTGTACCGGTTTTACTTGGGGTAAACCAATATCCGGTGGATAAAAATGAAGTAACAATCACACATTTTACATAATTTTAAAATTCGCACGCACAAATTCGAAGTTATGCGAATTATTTAATTGCTATTTCACTGCATGGATGTTTCACCGAACGTGATTTCACCAAAATTGGGTGTAATTCAAGATTAACTAAATTGACTTGAAACTGGAAAGGACAAGTCTTAGTTTAAAAACTGAGATAACATTACAACTGATTATTTTAGCAATGTTGACAAGTGACAACAAAGTTTTAAATTAATTTTAAAAGGCAGTATAGGAATGCTTTGAAAGTAGCTTAAAACCTGATTTCAATGAAATCGATGGAGTATTCCACTTTTAGGGGAACAAAGAGATATATAGACATTATTTAATAAATTGGCTGTGTTTCAAATTTTATTCAATTTAAGTATCATTTAATACTTTATTGAAGACAATCAAAATTAAAATTTTACAACATTCATATTTAATGATCCTTAATACAAATTAAATAGCATTTAAATTAAATGAAAATAAACACAATGAATCAGTAAATATATAATATATTTATAAACTCGTTTCTAAAGTTATATGATTTTTTTCTATAAAAAAATAATATATGATTTATTTTGGAATTTCCTGATTGAGTTATCTCACTTTGTTTTGGCTTACTTCGATATTAAATTTATTTTAGAATATGTTGTGATTCATTTTTTGCATAATCATCAAATATTTTTTAATTAATTTACATATACATTGTAATTACAATTTTTTTTGCTCTAAGTTAAATGTCTTAAGTCGAAACAGCAATTAACATATATATCTTCTATTGTTTCTGAAAATAATTATCAGAGCTTACCCTTTTCTTTTCACGATTTTGCACAATCAGTTATGCAAGTGATTGTTTATTTACAATTTATTAAGGTTCATCCCATTTTACTCGATACTGTTACGATCCATGCACCTTGTTAGTTAAATGACGATTCAACGTTTTTTATTCATCAGTTCGTACAACGTGTACGAAAAGTGAAGAAATCTGTTCGGTCTAATTGTTCTCCATTTTTAAGATATCAATACAACAGTTGATGCCAGAATCTTACATAAACAAACAGAAAGGAAAAGTTTGGCATGCTTATTAGCAAAAGTCATTATTGGCAGTATTTCCAGACCCCTTCCTCTATACAGATCACCAATTCCAAATAAGAAAAAGAAAATTGATAGAAAAATTGCCAAACAAACACAGAAAAATATCTCAATAAGACATAATTTCAGCATCTCGAATTTCCTCTTACCCTTCTTCACAAAGATAAACCATAGGAAAAGACTCATCAGTACTAATGTTTGGGTCTGACTTCAATACCCTGTATAATCAACCCATTCTTCCAATGACCACCTTTAATCTCCCAAAAAGACATATCGACCTCTCCATCGATCCCATTCCCACTATTGAACTCTCCCAATTCAACCTCCAACCACCCATCTTGTCTGTTTTCCGGAAGTATGACATCATCTGGCATCTCCTCAAGGTCCCTGCCTGTCAGATGCCTAGGCAACCAAGGGTTAAAATTCTCCCTCCCCCTATGCTTGAGGCACACAGAATGCTTAGACTCAGTACCATTGAAAGTAACTTTAGTTGTTTGGAAAGGGTTTCTTAAGCCCCATGCGCTTTCTGTCAATTTGAAAACGAGATAAGCGCCATATAAAATATTTGGTGTGAGGATTTCACTGTTCATCTTGCCAGAGACCTCCAGCCAGCATACATGTCTGAGCAAGGCACACTCGAACCTTCAAAATGTATAAAAGAAAACTTAATCTTACTTAAAGTGAGAGATAAATTCTCAGCATTAAATGATTTACGACCTTCATTAGAAATCTAACAGAAAACTGGAATTTCATTACCATGTTTTGGAATGTAATTTGTATTCCGTCAAAAGAAAATTTTGTACACAATTTTGATAGAATTATCAGTAGTATTATTCTATGGGGTCATATGGAATTTCCTATTTCTCCATCAGTTTTGGACATTTAATAGTTGGTTTATCTGTAAATGCATTGCATTTAATTAACAAGAAATTAATCCATCACTGTCTTATGAAATTTAAAACAAAATGTCAAAATCACTAGTATGCTTAACAATCTTAATTGATTCCTACTACAGAAACTGCTTGCAGTTGCTCCTGTTGGAAACTGTTTCCAACATAGCAGTATAACTAATTACATGAATCCTGAATTGCATCTCTCCTCATCAAGTGGAACAATGAACTGGTAAAGTTGGTCATCATACATTTTCAACATAACCGATTATGATTCTAACCCAATACAATAATCTGATCAGACCCAACGAAATTACCCTACAATTCACAGACTCAAAAAGTAAAAAGAAGAAGGTGCAATTTGTAATTGGGAATACCTTGAACCAGGATGATCAATCCAGTTCCAATATCTCGAGTCACCACCCCACACAATTCCCAACTTCCTCGCAGAAATCATGAAAATTTTCGCTCCGGTAGATTTCTCCAGTCCAAAACTCTACAAACAATCCAGTAACAATAAGAAAATCGATTTATCATAATTAATCTGATCAAAACATATAACAAAATTTCCAATATCTACGAGTAGTGAAAGAGATGAATTAACAAACGAAATTACCATGAAGCCACCATCGATTATGAGAGGATGATCACAGAGTCGGAAGTAGAGCGCCTTCTTGGAAGCGTACTCCACTGGATCGACAGCTTGAGATAGGTACGAAGCGTAATCGGACGGAAGTAATCGGTGCCACGTGGCATCCGAGTCAGCCGCTGATCGGAGATCGCGGGACACGGCGGAGGAGACACAGGCGTCACGTGGGGTGGTGAGAGAGATCACGTGTGAGATGCATTCTTCGGGTAATCGATAGATGCCCTCTATCTCCATGGCAATTGCTTTATCAGAACTGGTATTGGTAGCAACCGGAAAACAAGATTGTAACTGAAGAGGTGTTGGACTGTTGTACAAATATGCTGCAACTAGATATCAAAAGAGGGTTAACAACAGGCAAATATAAAGAGATCTCCAAATATAAATAACAAAAAGTAATAGAAGAAAGACGCGACGAAGTAATATCCTGAAACCAAACCAGGATTATCAAAGACTTATATGTTAAGCATTCGCCGTATGACGTATTGAAGGCTCGTGGGAAGTGCGTTATGACAAGTGCCATGTTTTGTGGCGACTTCACATGCAACAAGAAAATATTGTTGCCTTTTGTTACATGCTACACGGTATTACACGGATTAGGTCACAGAAAATGACAAACATACACAGGAAAAAAAAATTGGAAATCGAAGAAAAAAAAAGTTGTCCACGTCTGGACACGCGAGACAAGCCGAGACACAGTTCAGTTTAATACAGAGGAATAGAGGATGTTTAGAATATTTGGGAATTTATCAGCTGTGGCCATGCGATCGATGTCTTTCGTGACACGTTCAGCAAATCGGATTAGCTTTCCTTTTTGCATTGAATTGTTGCAGAACCAATTGAGTTATGGGTAAGTTTCCCGAGTATTTCTTTTAGATTTTATAGAATTTTTTTCGGACCATTTAAAAAATCTCTTCAATTCTATAATACTGTTTTTTCAACCTAATATGCAGTCTACATATGTTGTTAAGAAACTGATTTCTTTTTTTTAGAACATATATATCTGTACCATTTCGTCACCTTTAATAACGGATCATGTATTCCCATTCTATTGAAATATCTCAGCAGAATGTTTCAAATCTCACAACGCACATGCCTTCTTGAATTTTTCCTTTTGAATTAAGAACATATTTTAGTCAATAGACAACAAGACATAATGAAGTTAAAATAACAAAACATGATCACAGAAAGTTAAAGTTGGGATAAATATGTGAATGAATGCTGCCCCAACAGTGACCAAATCTCATTCAATATCAGAACTTCAGAAGTCACAGAATTGAGAATATGATGCTAAAGCAGTTAACTGTCAGCAAATGATAAGGTGTACTGTCTATAGTTGTGAATAAATCAAATCTTCAATCAGTTCATAAAACAAACAAATCATTCACAGAAAAAGATTGACAAAAAACTTCGAAATAGGTGCTAAAAATAAATAACATCATTTATAATTTCAAAAGTTATTGGGTTCTATATGCTACAGAAGTGGTTGTAATGGAAGAACACTTGAGGAGAACAAGATGTAGCTGTTTAGTACTATTTGAATTTAAAATCGCCAAACAGTGGTAAGCAAATGCAAATTGACATGACTAAAATTCACATGTAAAACCCTCAATCAGTTTAATGACAAAAACAACATCCAAAACTAATGTAACAAATGCATACACTTAACTGCTGAGAACAGTTTCAGCAATGAGCAGCAAGGCGTGCTTTTATCATGGTGCCTTTTGTATTGTTTCTTCATAATATTATCCCACGAGTAAATATTTCGATTTTGCATTCCTCAAGCCCTCACCAAAAGATGAACCACAAAAATGCTCCTTTTGAAAGTAAATTTCTATCTTGGCATGGACAACAAAACAAACATTTTTTGTGTCCCTGCTTTATTGATAATTTCATGTAAAAGGAAAAGGGTAAAACAAAGCAGGAACCACAATTAAAACTATGTTGCATGCTCCAAATAATTACTAACTGTAATAATAGTAGCTAATTCATAAATTTCTAGTTCATGAGGTGATCATAAAATTTTCATCAAGGAAACAAAAGAAAATTAACAAGCAGCTTAAGAGGAGGCATTTTTCTCCTCTTCCTTCATTCTTTTCTCCCATCTTCGCTTCTGTGGCAGGAAAAGGTGGTAAAATCATAAGACCATATAAAGTGCAGGTACTAAAATCAAACAGTTCAAAGTTTGGTAGAGAAACTTAGATCTGAAGCCAAAGTACACATAAAATTAAAGTTAGATTTGAACCCACAGACTTTTGTAGCAAATGGTATTCAATACTAAAAAATGCTTATTCTTTCATAAGTCGTGATTTTAAAACCAAATAACTTTGAATTGTAAACATGATAACTTCACAATACTGTTGTAGTTATACCACAATAAGATAAGATTGATTTGAACCTTATAATCCAGCAGCATCTCTGGCATCTTCTTCATCAACTCAGCAGTATGCGCACGCCTGGATCAAATTACCACATTAAATTTAAGCAATAATAAAATATCATAACCTACACAGGAGTTTGGTTCCAACGAGAATATGATAATGCTACAATTTTGGTGTTGCCATCAAAACTAGCAATTCTAAGTATCCAAAAATAAGATGCTGGTCCTCACCCTTTTTATTTTACAAGGGAAGAAAAAGGTAGTTATAATAGGGCAAGAAAGCTAGGAGGTCGCAAGGATATCACATTTGCACTTCATGCAATTTGACAGTGTCAAATGGAATAAAATCATAAACCTTATATAAAGCTATAAACCCATGATTGGCATTGGGTTAGGTGTTCATTATTTTAGAAAGATTCATCAAAGCCGAACTTCATATACTAACTTCTTTTCCAATAAAAAGAAGAAAAAAAAGTCTGCCACCTGTTTTCATTGCTTGAAACAACTCAATCGCAATAACAGTTTCTAATGTTTGCAATATACGAGCATTTCACTGATTTCAGACAAAAACCTCAAACTCAATAAAAATAAGCAATTTGTGTTTTTACCAGTCTAAGCCTTCCTAAAGATTTCATCAATCTTTTTAGTTTTAGGTAAACTATTTGCCCATTACCAAATTGGTACCGGAATCAAAGTGCTCCACAAAATAAAGCAGACAATTCAAATATAACTTATGCCCTAAAAGATGAAGAAATATTGGTATATCACTCCAAAGTCCAAACATGAAATTTTCTGATGTAAAGATCTTTTCTTCAATTCTTTAGGAAGTATCCATTCAATCTTACACAGCATGGTTTTGAATTTCTTTGGTCTAACAAGAAGCAATAACTTTTTTAATCTATGTAAGTTCTTTGATTTGTTAGAACAACATCAGTGTTTTGGCAAATGTATTGTTAAGAACCTTCTTTTTTCTTTCCCTCCGTGGCTGTGAGAAAACCTTTTGACATATTTTTGCAAGGGCATTAGACAAGTAGCTAAAATGACTAGTTTGATGAAATACAACGTACTTCTCAGCAGAAATGCGATCACACTTGTGACCTTTCCTCCTGTCTCTCATTTTCCCTCTTGGCGGGTCGTACGGCCAATCTCTGAACAAGAAAAAAAGTTAAGCAGGTCTATATCAATGCATAATTGCATATACCATAAAAATAGTGACAATTCTATACATTACTTACTCCGTTCCTTGAATAATTGGCACCATACAGACAGGTCAAGAAATATTTTTGTTAGAATTCCCTTTTCTTTTGTTTTCCGGTGCATGATTTTAAAGTTAAGCAACCTGAATCAACTGTTCCATCTCAATCAAATTGCAACATACGATGCTGGCTTCCCTGAAAACCAACTAGTACTAAGAATTGAATGAAATTTCAACTTCAGACCCCACAGCCACTAGAATTATGTTCCAACCCTAAGGTAATGCACAAATTTCCAGTGACATATGTGAAATTCACGTTTAGAACAAGAAAAGGAATGAAGTTCTGAGAAAAACGCAAGAAAAATTACTCTCCGGCGAAAAGAACCTCCTTTCGGAGGCGAGCACGATAGCGACCACTGATTGCAAGAGGTTTCCATGCGCCGAGTTCCCAGTAGCCCCACACTCCCTTCGCAAGCTCCGATTTGTACTTCGCTAGCTTCTCCCTCCATTGAAACCTCGACACTCCGTTTGCCACCTCCGTCACCGCCGCCTTCCCCGCCATTGATTTGCTTGGAAGAACAAAAGACTGATCGATAGATCGATCGATTGATGCTACCAGTGTAACTGTGTAAGAGGAAATCGTATCAGTGTAAGAGTTGATCGGAGAGGAAAGGAGATTTGGCGATTAGGAACGAAACAGGTTTTTCGGCCATCGGAGTTCGGAGATTTCGCGATCGGAGAGGGAAGGAGATTTCGCGATTGGAAGTTTGAAATAGGCTTGGATTTGGACCTCCTCCCAAACCAAATGTTTTACAAGTTTTTGGAGGGGTTTGGTTTTAGGCTTTCTATCTTTCACGGCCCAATTACGGGATGCGCATTTCTTTTTCTTTTGGTCTATTCCTAAGGTTAATTGTTATTTGTTAATGATAATGATATATCCATTCATATATTCTAAATTTCTTATATTTCTATTAAATATAGAATATAATAATTAAATAACTTTCTTATTTCTCGTTATTGAAAATATAAATTTAACTTATCGTTCGGTTTTCTAAAGCTGAAATACATATCTACTTTTAGCTCGTTTAGATCATTCAACTCCTCTATCGCACACATTATGTTTTCAAAGGCTCTGGTCACCGACTTTAAGATCTTCTCCACGATCTGAGTTTTTGTCAGCGTCTCGCCATTTCTTTTAAACTAATTTGCCACCATCTGCACTCTCGTGATGTAATCCGAGATGTTCTCATTCTCCTTCATTCTCATTAGTTCGAGCTCATCTCGTAAGGAGTCTCACCTGCTTGACTCGATCAGCATCTTTGTATGATGTTTGCAGTGTCTTCCACGCCTCCTTTCATGTGCTTGCACTCGCAATCTTCTCAAAATCAGCTTCGTCTACTACTTGATACAGGATGTAGAGTATTGTTTTGTCTCTCAACCTCTTTTCCTTCAAAGCTTTCAGCATAGTTATGCTGCTGCCATTCCCTCTGTGATCGCCACTTCTTCGCTTCTTCAAATCCAGTTGCTGCTGAAGAAAGTTGAATTTTGAATGAAAAAATGTTTCTCAGTTGGTACTGTTTTTATTTTACTTGTTGAGTGTTTTGATTCTGATTGCAATATTTTGTTTAGATAAAGTATGTGATTTATGCATAACAGTAGGGCATATTAAGGACCGTACAACCCATTGTTTAGGACTATAATAATTGTAAACGACTGTTTCTTGAATGAAATGGGCTGTAATGGCCTTTTTTTTCAAAAAATAATAATAAAAGAATGGTGTGAGCTTTTTACTATCAAGTATCAACTGTCAGCGTTTCGCTAACCCAATAAATTTAGTACACACGTCTCTTCACGAAACGTGTACATCATCATAACTTCATAACTCATAAAGTATCTTTGTTTTGATATTTATTTGTTTCCGTAATGAGATTGCTTACGAAGCAGGGGAAATGATCAATTTATTATACAAAATTCAGGTTGGGTAATTAAATATATGAGTGATTATATTCCCATAGGAATTAATAATTGAGAGCAAAAGCCAACCTGGAGCACGTTTTAAAATTTTTGTAAATAATTAGCAAACAATGACGAGGAAAAAAAGATTGTGGGGTGAGAGAGGCTCGAACTCTCGACCTCAGGATAACTCAGCGAAGCTATGAGAACTACGCGCTAGCCAACTGCGCCACCACCCCTTTGGTGTTTCATTGAGATAGTAAATACTGATAAGCGTAACAGTCTTAATGGTACCTTTTTGATCTCAGTACTTCATGGAATAATATGATGGATTAAAATATATACTGAATAATATCATGGAACAATCCGGAACTTTAAAATATATATTGAATCGACTTCCAAAAAATAATTCAAATCGTTCAAATCCAACTACTTCAAGAGTTATATGCATTTACTAATTATTATTTTTAATTCATATAGTGCAAAAGTCGAGCAGTAAATTATATGATGGATGTTACTAATGTATTTACTCTATATTATTTTTTTGTCTGCTTGATTTACACTAATTAAAATTAGAGCATGGTTATGATACTTTACAAAGCACCAAGCAAACGGTACTTTGCATTCGTATCTCTAATTTAAAAGTTCAAACGATTGATTATAACTGTAAAACTTATTTTTCATATTAAAATTTCCTTGGAAAGAGAATTTTATTCTTTAGAATTTATTTACTATTTTTTAAAGAGGATGAGAAAGTAGTTTAATCTAACGATTTTTGGATCATTAGATATGAATGATTTTTTACCTCTTAAAAATAGTAAAAAAATCTAAAAATATAAAATTCGGTCTGTAAAAGATTTTAATATGAAAATCAAGTTCTACAATTTGAATCAGTTGTATGTATTTTCAAATTTTTAGATACGAATGCGTAGTATCGCTTGCTTGATGCTTTGTAAAGCACTATAACCACGCTCTTAAAAATATTCATAATAATTTTACGCAATTAATATTTCGTACGTCTGCTCGTACTAAAAATTCTAATAATATATATGACATTCCTAAATGCAAATATGCAGCTTTTCACATCCCAAATACTAAATTCAGGCTGCCTGATCTAATAAACAAAACTACATCCACACGGTCTTGGGGTCTTTGAACTTTTTTTAAACAAAAATCTACTTTTAACTATTCATAACAAAATAAAAACGAGTTTATAGACTAAATAGAAAAGAGAAAAAGTTAGTTTATGTATATGTACAATGTATTTAATTATATTGTATTATCAGCTACCCTTTTTTTTGGCTCTATCTGCACTACTTGTACTTGGACGCAATCATGGAAGGGTGAAAGCAAATTTTGTCTTATAGTTTAGCAAAATTGTTAGCTGCTTTTTTTTCTCTACAACATAAAAATGACTTCAATATTGTCTAGTTATCACTCAATCTTAGTCATATTCGAAATTAAAAATACTCAGAGACATTAATCCTGATTATTTACAAAAAATGGTAATAAAAATCTGCAACTTTTCAAAAAATAAATTGTTTTTAATTTAATACCGTTTTTTGGTTAAAAGCCGGTGTTAAAAGTTACTTTTATCACCGACTTTTAAGAAGCAACCGGTGATAAAAGTTCTATCACCGATTGTTTATTAATATCCGCTGTTAAAAGTTAACTTGAATATCGGACTCTTAATACCAACCGGTGATAAATATTTTATAAAGGTTTTATCACCGAACTTTTTTAATAAATAGACATAAAAAATTCGAATTTAGAAATTATGCGTTCGGAGTGCATTTTTTCTGTCTTTCCCTCCTCTCTATCTCTCCGTCTCTCTACATATATATCTTTGTCTCCCTCCTCTCTATCTCCCTATCATCATTGTTCTTCTTCGTAAAAAATGGTGAGATTTGAAGAGAGGGGTTCGGAGAAGCGACAAATCGTTATTATTCTTCTCTCAATATCAGATGCAAACACCGAGTTTTCTCTTCTTTCTATTATTGTTCTATACTTCTACTTTATTTATTTATTTTTGTTTTCTTGTTTTTTGTTGTATTTTATTTTTTTGTTCTATTTTACTTTTATCTGTAATTAATCTTCTATTTTTTGTTGTATTTATTTACTTCTAATTTCTATTTTATTTTTGTTTTCTTGTTTTCAAATTGAATTTGAATTTTAAAATTTGATTAAAAGAAGTGACAACTGTCTGCACCTGTACGTTCTGCAACCAGATGTCAGGTTGCAGAACGTACAATTTTTTTTATTTGACTATCACCGGTTATTAATAAAAAATTGATGATAAAAATCAAGCTTTTATTCCCGGTTTTCAATATTTTTAGCGTCCCTTCCCTACTACGCCGGTAGAAAAATCGACAATAAATCCAATAAAAAATCGAAAATAATTTTATTTTTTGTAGTAGCGAGCGTTTCTTCTTTTTACTGTTCGTTATGTGTTTGATTATTTCGAATTTTTTTATCATATCATTTTATTTTCAATTGAGCCCAATATTTATTGTCCGATATTTGCCAACTACAACTGTTAAATCTAATTATTTTTTATAGATATTATGTAAATTTATATATAAGCCAACCAAACTTCAAGTAATGATAGTTGTGTTTATAATTGACGAGATATATGATTAGTTGTAGATATGAAGATTTAAGATTTGAGCTCATTTTGTTAGAATGTTTGTGAACATAGTCAGTTTCAAGCCTGAAAGATCTAGATTTTTCATTAAAACACCAACATATCTCAAAAACATTAATCGTCTTATAGATTTATTCTTTTCTCGCTTATTGTGAGTTTAGTTATGTTTTTCATTAAAATTTCTGATCCTTGTGAGCTTAGCTAAGTTTTTCATTAGATTTTCTAGTTCTTAGAAGTCGACGTGAGTTTCAGTTAAGCTTTTTCTAATATTCTAAATTTTAATGTCAAAACTAAACAAGTAGAATAATTAATAAAAGGATTTTGTATTAAAAGTATTAATGATTATTAACAAATAAACATAGAAAATGGACAATCAAGAATTAAAACTCGAGCTAGAGGTGAAAGTAAATCTACTTGATAGGTGCAGGAGCTACTTAAATTCATGTTGTTTTTAGTATTTAGATTACTGCATAATTGCCATGAGAAACAAATAAATTGAATTCTTGCATATTATCTTAAAAATCAAAGAAATTGCACTTTAGCATTTGATTACATGGTTTGCAAATAAATTTGATATTGGATTTCATTCAAGAATATTGATTTTCTCCGTCACTACCGAAATACGGATGACCATCGGTTTCGGCCATATCTTTAGCACTAAATAAATGATTACTTTCTCGGTACGACGGTACACCTAGGCAAGGTTGTTATTCTCGACATGTCCGAGTAAGGAAGATCTCCCCGGTACACCTGACCGATCCTCAGGTTAGAAGATGTGACCGGTTCGAGATACTTGGATTATGAAATGACATGATATGATATATACATACTGTCTTGAAAATATTTACACTGCATATTACATTTGATTTCTAAATACTAAAGTTAACATAGGAATATTTAGCCTTGCATTGAGATGATTCTCACCCACACCCCTTCTGTTTTTTCTTTCCTATTTCGTATGGGTTTGCAGGTATCTAGAAGAGTTATGAATACGCCATCAACCAGGATGACAGTGTACTTAGGCAGGAACTAGGTTTGTCTAAAATGGTTGCAAGATATTGTAGATTGTTTTATTTATAGGATAATATTTCTTAGATATCACGTTGATATCAACTATTGATATTGATTTTATTATGCATCTTTAGTTGAGTTATACTGCACATTATTTGAGTTTATTATGCATATTATATCATAACTATTACAGTACAAAAAATAGCATGTATAACTATTTCAATACAAAAAATAACGTGCATAATAACTCAAATAATGTGCATGATAACTCCACTAAATGTACATAATAAAATCAATAACATGTATAACTATTTCGGTACAAAAAATAACATGCATAATAACTCAAATAATGTGCAGGATAACACAACTAAATGTGCATAATAAAATTAGTATTAATTATGGTATCTACGTATTAGATCCCTTATTTATATGTATAGGACCAATGTTTAGTACAAATTTATTTGCTCCGATTATTGTATTGTATTATTTCTTGTGTTTATTTAATTTTACTAGTAGGAAAATGTCTTGTGAATATTTAGAAATGAATATTCGCGACGGAAATCAGTCATGTCTAAACTATGGGTGTGATATTGTTGTTGTCTGATGAAACATTATAGATCGTTTTTGTTTTTCAATTTTAACAAAACATAAAAGACATAATTTCATATATATTCTTTTAAAATTATAACAATTTACATATTTACTCAATTTATCATTTATTTCAACTTAGAGGCGACAATCAAGTTATGTCGGTTTGGGTTTGGGTCGGATTCAGTCAGATTCGACTAGTTTTATTAGAAAAAAAATATCATTGAGTTGGTTCAGACAAGGTCAAATTTTGGATCATCTGGTGTCGTCTTTTTTTTGGATCTCGTATGAATTAACCTCAGTCGGGATGGTCGAGTTTGCATTAGTTTGAATTTTTTAAAATTCGAGTGGGGTTATAACAATATATTTGGTTAGAATACGAGAGGGTTGACCCATATCGAGCATGTGAGGTCAGGTTCCAAATAGAGTCGAGCCGAATTAGTTTGTCTGAGAAGGGATGGGGCAAAATGGACTACAATTTATTGATTTATTTGTAATTAATTAGGAGAAATGAAAGTTTATGTGTTTAGTTCAAACTTTCTAAAATATCAAAATTCAAACATAATCTGAGTTTTTGATATGTTTATATATATATTTTAGTTATTTTAATTTAGAATGATAAATGTGTTATTATGAATTTTAGAAGAGAAAATGTACAATTTCCTAATTTCATAATTTTTAGAAGGAAATTGTGCTTGCGATCACGTATCTCGAATTATTTCATATGGTTGCGACCACCATTTAATTTCATATTTGAGTTATTGTAATTTAGAGCATGTGTTTGCGACCACACATCTCGAATTTCAAAGTGCAAACGGCTGAGTGAAACCGTCGAAAACATTATTCGTGTTAAAATCTACTTAGGACAAAAAAAATCAATTTTTAGAATTTTTTTTTTGGTATTTTATCGGATGGATGAAAAATACATTGATTTAACCATTACAAATTTCCCAATTGAATGGACTTTTAACTCGTCCAATAAAATAGTTAAAAGTTTCTACAAATTGAAAATGTTGTCCCGAAGTAGATTTTAGCATGGACAACGTTTTCAACTGTTTCGATCGGCTATTCGCACATTGAAATTCAAAATATGTGATTGCAAGCACAGTAGATCGACGATTGCACAAGCATCAATCTCACTCAATTTTTTATTATAATTTTTGAAAGAGAAAGTACCTAATTTTATATAATTCTGTCAGAATAGGAGTATTTTGCTTGTTAGTTTATAGTGCATATGAAGTTGTTCGAGCAGAGGCCGACCTAGAAAAATTACATGAAAGATGCTAAATTAATACTATTGCATAATTTTATTTTTATGAAGGAGGCTAATGATTATTATTAATTAGTAAAAACATGAGGACTAAAGGGAAAAAAATATAAATTTTTAATTCATGGAAGGAGCTCAGCCCCTCTTAGACTGCTTTAAATCTGCCACTGTGTCCGAG
The DNA here is from genome assembly GCA_964058865.1 of Eleocharis quinqueflora. Taxonomy (NCBI): domain Eukaryota; kingdom Viridiplantae; phylum Streptophyta; class Magnoliopsida; order Poales; family Cyperaceae; genus Eleocharis; species Eleocharis quinqueflora. The sequence goes on from CAXKVX010004010.1 coordinate 16,313, forward strand.
TATTTTTGAGTTCGACCTCGGTGGTCACATTTATGATTTATGACAAACAACACTACGAAAGAACGAACAGTTTTACGTCGCAGAGAATCCCATACCGCATATGTCACCCAATCCGTCCGCTGCTCAAAGACCACCTACAAAAGAACTCACAGTTTGGCGCCACAGAAGAACTCGGAAATCATAGGTCAGACGATTCGTCTGCCAAGTGCTAAACTAATGAAAGAACCGATCGGAAAAAATAATTCGAAAGGTGCGCCATTCTGAAAGTCTGAATAAGCTTTGACTATAGCTATAAATACCTCATTGGCCTCTTGGCAGCCACTAAACAATTCCTTCTCCATTGTTCTTCTCTTCGCGCGAATCCCCAATCAATTCAAACCCTAATTGCGACCGTGTCACTCAATCCTTCTTCCTCTCTTGAAATTGCTAACGAAATAGCAAAAGGTAATAGTTATTTGACCTAGTCCACTTGAGAAATTTGGTCTCATTATTCAATTCTCTTGTTTTTGTTGTACATTCCTATGATCCCGTAGACTTGTTTCATGTATTTACATGAATTTTGGCTGGATTTGATAGAAAGGCGCTGAGAATGGCGAGAAAGATGCTTAGAGATGGCGAGCAAGAACAGTACGACTTCGATTTGTTTGTGATTGGCGCTGGAAGCGGTGGCGTTCGTGCCTCAAGGACTTCTGCTGGTTTCGGAGCAAAGGTTTGGGTTTCTCATTTTCTCTACTGTTTCTGGTCAAAGCGTTTATTAATTTTCAATTCTCCTCATTTAGTTCTGAGAATTTGACATTGTTGTGATTTTGAATTAGGTGGCTATTTGTGAACTTCCTTTCCATCCTATTAGCTCAGAGGTGGTCGGCGGAGTCGGTGGGACGTAAGTTCTGTTTTTATGATTCTTTCATATCATAGTTTTTAAAGTTATGCTCCTAGAAATATTTGGTTGGGTGTACCAATCGAAATTGTGCTGGATTAGGCATGCTATCCTCACCCTACAATGGAATCAAGTTAATGAGTTGGTTGAATTTCCACTAACATACACTATTGGAGTATTGGTTCAGATTTTCTGAGTTTGTTATATGTAAATTCTTGCAGAACTAGAATGTACTTTTATCAGTTGTACCTGATCTGAATAGCAGATTTCTATGTTTTGTCCTTACTATGACCAGATATTTGAGTTCCCTGCATGGTACACTATCCAAAACTGAAACAGTTGGGATCAGTACCATTTGCATTGTGTGGTTTAAATGTATGAAGTATGAACAAACATCATTTTACATTTGTTCATACCGGCAGTGCACTAGTATTTACGCTGATTGGGGAGGCATTATTTGAAAATCCAACACTATTTTCCAAGCCAACCAATTGTGTTTTCTTACATAATTTAGTTTATCATTTTAAACATCTGTATCAGTTTATTTTATTTTTTGTTTCAGCTGTGTCATTCGTGGTTGTGTTCCTAAAAAGATACTTGTCTATGGCTCAGCTTTTCGTGGTGAATTTGAGGTACCTTATGCAAGTATTGCTTGAACATGTTGAACCCAATTTCAAAGGATTTTTTTTCTTTTTGCACAATTGAAGAACCAAAAACCATCATTGTATAGTCCTGAATAGTAATTTCACATGCTCAGCCCATGGTTGACATGATTTTTGCCAATTGTTGATAATAGTTCATAGGGTTTTATAAAACCTAGCTGAACACCGGGAAGCCAAAAGTTTAGATTGTTTAAAAATTGTGACATACTTTCAAGTCCCACAGAATGCATGATTGTTCACATTCACAAAATGATGAGAGATAAAATTTGTCTCTGATGTTGTATGTGTTATGTATCATTACTATATGCTGATTGTTTACCAGTGCTGAGACTAACTAATACATATTGGTGTATGAGATGGTCATCATTTATCTTGACTTAAAATTTCCATCATGATCATTCGTGTGTTTAGGATGCAAGAAACTTCGGTTGGGAGCTTAATGAAGACATCAAGTTTAATTGGAAGAAACTTTTGAACAACAAGGTTTGTTCAAAACAGCTTAAATTCATATTCATTCAGTGTACCATAGTTGGTATAGGGTAGACATAAGACTGTATCGTACCATAGGTAGTGTGGTGGGTCGTATTCAGGTATGGAATGTTAGACAGCTGTTTAATTAGGTACCTTTGCCCTTGGTTAGTAAAAGAATGAGAGTGCTGGATTTTGACATAGTTTGCATTATTACTTGAAAGTACTGAAATTAAAGTTTACCATAGTTGGTATATTGTAGTCATAAGAATGCATCATACTATAGGTAGTGTGGCAGGTTATATTCAGGTATGGAATGTTGGACAGCTGCTTAATTAGGTATCTTTGCCATTGGTTAGTAAAAGATTGAAAGTGCTGGATTTTGACATAGTTTGCATTATTACTTGAAATACCGAATTGAAAAGTTTGGATCAATGCAGTTGGTAATAGGTACAGATCGATCTCATTCTTTTTTTCTCTTATTAGTTAGTTTCTCAATTGAGGTTAAGTCACTGGTTCTTGAGCTTGTGAAGTGTGAACTAAAAGATAGGGACAATGCTAATGATTGCAAAGCTTGCTGTTGTTAACATTGAATGCAGAATTGCATTGGCAAATATATATTGGGTTTACACATAAAGTCTTGATTATAAATCTACTTGTTATTCTGCAATTACATCTCAAAAATATTGATTCATTTCATCCTTTGTTCAATTCCAACTATTCATTTAGCAAAGCTCTCTTCTCGAACAGAAAATTGAAATTTGGTGTTGGGTCAGGCCACAGAACTTTTGGATTATTGATCCAATATATAAGTAAACTTATAACAGACGACTTTTGAATGGATAGTAGTGATCTGTTCTTGTTAGCCAAATTGCAATTCATATTTTCGAATATCGAATAATTGACAAAGTGTATTCTTCATCTCAGACTCAAGAAATACAGAGACTAAATGGAATATACAAGAGGCTACTAACGAATTCTGGTGTGACAATGATTGAAGGAGAGGGGAAAGTAGCTGGGCCTCATGAGGTTGAAGTGACACAGCCTGATGGGACGGTTCAGAAGTACACTGCAAAACACATATTAATTGCTACTGGAAGTCGGGCCCATCGTGTCAAAATTCCTGGCCAGGTTTGTTTGGTTCCTTTTATTTCATTTTTCTGTTCAGTTTACAACAACAACAACAAGAACAACAAAGCCTTTTGTCCCAAACAAGTTGGGGTAGGCTAGAAATGAATCCCATATAGGGTTTCATCTTCATAAGATTGGTTAATTTTTACATTGGCTGCCAAGCCTATCACAACCCACCTCCTTTCCGGGCTTGGGACCGGCTACGTAAAACATAGGCGGAGTTTTTCTGTTCAGTTTACCCTTGGAAAAAAATCTCAAAATTTCACATGCACTCCTTCAAATTGATACCTATGGAGCTGCAGATGCCTTATCTGTATATGCATTTGATGTTTTAAATGAACACAGTGAAAAATTTCCATACCTGCAGAGTATAGATGCATTTGCAACACTGGGATTAGTTGTGTTAGTTAGATTATCTCATATAAGCATACTTCAAACTTAAATCTGCTACATATTCTTAGTGGACTTGTATTTTACATTTATTATTCTGTATATTTCTCTACACGTGATCATATTTGATAATGGATTTACCTTTCAACTTGATTACAATTGTAAATCTTTCTTTACACACCTAGGATCCTAGCTTAATTGAATATCTTTGTAACCTATTACTTGTTAAATATTTTTTTCCAAGATTCTTCTTGTGCAATGTTAGCATATTCACTATTGTTGATTTTGTTAAATGAAAATTTAGTATGATTAATCATAATTGTGTTTGTCTAAACTTATAATTTGTAGAATAGTTTATTATTATTATCATTACTATACTTCTATTTTTACTACTATTTTAATATTTATTATATTATTATTATGTTTATTGATTTTTCATTTCAGATTGGGTTTAATTTCTAGCCTACCTTGATTTATTTGGGAATAAAGGCTTTGTTGTTGTTGTAATCATAATTGTGTTTATGGCCCTCATCAATACATTATGTGCAATACCTATTTGATTGGAAGATTTACCTCTGATAGTCATTGCAATTGTGGATTTTGCATTGACCATTGGTGCATGCCACAACAAACCATGCAATAATTTCTTATGGTTTTCCCTTGCATCGATTTCAGGAGCTGGCTATTACTTCTGATGAGGCCTTAAGTTTGGAAGATTTACCTAAACGAGCTGTGATCCTTGGTGGAGGGTATGATATTTATTGTATACACATGAAGTTAATTAAAATACACGTGAAGTTAATTAAACTATTAAAGTACTCTTCTGTAATTTTTTAGTTAGTGTTGTTTAAGTTGCAAATCAAAATTGCAGATACATCGCTGTTGAGTTTGCTTCAATTTGGCGAGGTATGGGTGTCACCGTTGATCTCTTTTACCGAAAGGAACTTCCATTAAGGTATGAATAGTACAGTAGTTCAATTAAATGATATATCTGTGGATTAGTGTTTTGTTGCTAAATTTTGATAGTCTTTGGGATGATTGAAGAATGATCGACTTTGATCTACATAAAAGTCAGTAATTTACACTATCTGATATATTGAAGGTCCGAACATTTTTGGTTCTGCAAATAACACCAAGTTACTTGGATACTGTTGAACACTAGGTAGGTGATTAAGGCTTAATTAGAATTCTAGTGTTCTTTTTGCAAATTTGCAACAATTCAATTCCTAATGACAATTTCCAAATCAAACAATACAAAACAAGTCAATCAATTCGATTAATACACTTCTCAATTGGTGTAGCTAACAATTAATTGGAGAAGTGTAAATACTTGGTTTGGCTTAACTAAATACTTAATTCGGAAGCATAAAATCAACAAATCAATTCTTCTCATATAATAAATGCAATTAAATTAGATAGAAGAGTTAGAAGGATTGAATAAATAGAGGCGCACGATATGTTGACGGAGTTCGACTATTCATTCGGCCTAACCTACGTCTTCGGGTCCCCGATCCCTTGCCTTTGCGGTAACAAGACCGCTCCGCTCCAATAACTCAAAGAGTTCAATATAAGGTGGAATTTGATCTTCTTTACAAACATCGATAAAAGAACGAACCCAAGACACAAGATGGAATCTAGCTGTTTGCAGAAAGAGACTAGACCCGAAGAATAACTCAAAGTAACACAAAAGGATAATGGAATTAATGTCCTAAATCTCACAATGATCTTGATTGATTTAGAGTAAATGATCTTGAGAGTTTTATCAATAGATTTTGCAAGGTTTAGGCTCTAATGGTGTTTTGACGGCTGTTGTAGGATTTTGGTTTAGAAAGAGGCAACCGTTATAACCGTTGGCTGAAAAGTCATTTTGCAAATCGACAAATACGGAGAAATTGTTTGATACAACATATATTGCAAGAAAGAAGGTTCCGCTTAAGTTTTTACTGTATCCCTACTTAGATGTGTGCCCTTTTCGTGAATATCTTGTCTGTTCATTTGAGCAAAGCAATTAGTCCATTTCCTTGACAAAGTTAAGAGTCACTTTGTCA
>CAXKVX010004011.1:0-29636 GCA_964058865.1 Eleocharis quinqueflora
CGTTTACGATTTTCTATTTATGTCTGCTCCGATATTTCGAAAGGGTTTATATGACGAATCCCTTTTTGTTAATGTTGAAATATCTGTGCTAAGAGCGAAACAACATGTTGAGAGGCGAAGTTAGTTGGGAGTGAGAATAGATTTGTTAGGACAAATATGTTTGTTTCATAACGTTCTTTTGAAGAAATTAAGTTCACCAATTAGATAAACCTCTTTTGAAGAAAAATTGGAATTTCTTGCTGGCTCATAACTATTATTATTTTGTATAATTAGTTAATAAGGGATTTAACTTATTTTTGTCTACCATGTCATCAGGTGCCATTTTTAATTTCAATTGAACCATATGCGATGATAATGATGATGATGCTGATGATAGTGATGCAGATGATGCGAATGATACAAATGATGATGGTGCTGATGATAGTGATGCAGATGATGCGGATGATGATGCTCATGAGGGTCAAGGTGGCGATGACACGGTGTCTTAGAGTTAGCTTGAATTGTCATATGAAATTTCGATCACTTAGTACCCATCTGTCTGGCAAGTGCGTGCAATGCACAATTTAAGTTTATTTATTCGGGCTTTCTTGTCTTTGTTAATCAAATGATTAGGGTTGTATGTGAGTATCGGATTTAATTTAAGTCTTTGAGATTTTTAACTAACTACTTTGATTTCGGTTTGTTGAGTGATGAGTGGACGTTGTAGATTCGAGCACTTCTGTCGAATTGACACTCTCGAAACTATTCAGGAATCTCCGAAGGGTCGTTAGTTCGAAAGAGGTGTTAAAAAGGTTATCTGTTTTGTTTATCGCTTTCGCTTATGATTTAGAGGCGAGCTCCATTAATGGGGGGGCCTACGTATCGGGGTTGCGAGCGAGTCTTACTCAAGATTTTGTACGAGCAATCGTGAAAGACGTGGGTCGACTAGAACTAATCGAATCATTAAGGAGCATCAGATGAGTGTGGCAATAGTCCCAATTTGATTAACAAATGAGGTGCAAAGATTGAAACTATGAAGGAAATTTTTAGGTATCTACTACCAGTCGGTCAACAAGTAAGGTAATGCTGGTGATGTTTCAAAAGTAGACATTGGAAGGAAACAATCGGGATCAAGCATGATTCATGATCTACAATGGAGTAAGGAGGCAGACTTAAAAGACTCGACCTTAGACTGAAAATAATAAGAAAATCACTTATGTGATATACGAAGGAAACTCAAAGCAAAATAGGCCGATTCGAGTTAAGTAGCATGATAGAAAAGAGATGGAATGTGAAGAAAAGGAGATTTGAAAAAGGAAGGTGTCCCAAATTTTTGTTTGATCAGAATTACTTTCACAGCTCGAGCTGGTGTATAATGCACATATTGTTTTCAGGGTTTTGCTTTTATATATTGAAGGTGGGAGGAAAATCAAATGTGGGCATTGCGGTATGCTAGGGCATAATAGACAAACATGTCAGCCTCTTGGCCAGGTAAGTAAAGATAGTGTACTACTAAATTAGATTTCATCGCCTAACCTCACCGTATTTATATTTATATTCTCATTTTCACTAGATGATGCCGCCAGTGTTTTCGAAGAACTGAGCAACTTCTAATATTCTAGTATTGAAATCACATTGGCAAAGCTGCACATTCATGCAGTAATTGGCTTTGGTAAGTTTCTTGAGTTCATTTAAGAGAAATACTATATTTTTCACTTGTCATAATATATTATGCACACTCCTCTATTAAATCAAGCCAATCACATTTTATGGTTCTTCGTAATAATTAGAAAATCTCAGCAATGTCAGAGAAATACAACAGTTTCAACCTTGACATTTGATTATGAAAAGGTAATTTTCGCATTAGAAACTCGTACTTACTGGTTTTAATATTGTTTATCCATCAGGTAATTTATTTCTTGAACTGCTACTAGAGCCCGATATTGTATACTTTTTCAAAATGGCATGCATATGAAATCCAGCATATGCCAGTAAAATGATCACCAAATAACAAATGAAATTTAAATTGGATTTAGTTTGCTAGGTCCTAGGGTATGAGAAAATAAGACCAATTTACCAGAAATGTGTGTCATTTTGATTGTGAGTGTTTTTTATTGTTATTTTAGTAACATTACCTAGTAGCAAGTTTTACAGAATAACATATTTTTTATTTCTTTTATGAATTGAAATATCTGCTTATGATCTTTAATGATTATTTGATAGCATATTCTGTCAGGAATGCTAAATGTGAAGTTTTTGTAGGGTTGAGCCTTTAGCCCTAAATTCATATCAGTTGCAGGATAACATTGGAACAGATTTTGCATTTTTCTAAACTCTCTGCAGGATTAAGGGAGATGGGTGCATATTCCTTCTTTTTAAGTTTTATTTACATTTTTTTATTTAGAGGAACCAGTGGCGTTCTCAAAAGTCAAGTATAGTGTTTATTGCAAATACCTACAACTGTGAGAAACTAACTAGAGCCACTTCTAAAACCTTTTTATCTTTGCTAATTGTATTTGTTTTGCTTGTAGGATACGGTAAAGGGGAAGTAGATTTTCTATTTTGATGATACTGTTGATGCTCCTTCGGTATACTCCTAAGATATGCAAAGGATGATCGTGATGTCAGATGGTTTTAACTTCCCAATTGCTTCATTTTCCATAATGATAACTCTCTTGGAAGAATATTGTGTTTATCAGTGTAGTTTAAATTCCTTTGGATGTTATCGAACTTTGCACCATCTCCAAATTTAGTTACTAATTTAAAATATTATTTACTAATTAATTGGCGCTCTAAGGATGTTCAACTGTGCATAGAAAGGTCTGTTTTTTTTTTTTATGAATGGAACCTTGTTTCTTTGATAATTAGTTAGGTTGATCTCTTCATTGTTAGGTCTTGAAGGTCTACTATAATTATAGTTAGTTTGGTTGATGCCTACATTGCTTGTTTAAGTTTAGAGACATGATGTCCTCTTCTTCTCTGTAATTTAGTTTGAATGGCCATGTGGTCGTTGTGAAAACAGTGAAGAAACGATTGTCTTTGCAGATACTACAATACTATTAGATTAATTTCTGAATCGACTTTTTTTGTCGTAAATATTGAGGAAAGTCGACCTAAATTAATACTTATTTTTGTAAATTGTATTTTGCAGGTTTGACAAAAGTCAAATGCAATTGACTCGAATCATATTAAGTGACTCTGCAGTTTGATCCTAACCTTCACTGGGATTAAATTTTTTTTTTGGGTTGGAAACTGTTGAATGTTTGATCTTAATTATTTATTTATTTTATTTAGACAGAATGCTTGATCTTAATTTTATATTTTAATTTTGTCTTCAAAATGAAGCCGAAGCACTATAGGTCCTTTATGTGACATTAGAGCAAAACATTATCATAACTTCAAATTTTTTTTTTTCATTTCTTCTTGATTCTCTTTTAGACTTCAAACTCCACAAACACTTCAAAGACATAATAGAGAAGCTTAGAATTCGACTTTGCAATTTTTAGATCAAGGAATCAAGAGTTGTAACTTGTAAGGCTTCGAATCTCATCTATTTGAAATATGCTTCAGGTTTGTAAAGTATCATGCATCTCCACGTCTCTTTATGCCAGACCATACCAACAATGCAGATTGATTTATATACGCCTTAAAAGCATAAAACAACAATAAATTCGAATTGAACCCTCACTGAATCGCTGTAATTGCAAAGAAAATTTGATTGGGCCACTCAATCGAAAATGCAGAAAGGCTCCGTATAAAGGCCCCAAGTGGTCTGACCCTTTCTCGAACCCTGCGTAAGCGGGAGCTACGTGCATCAGACACTTGGCCGGAAATGGAAGTTGTCTCCTGACCAAACTGATGATTTCTTCATCATGACATCATGCACCAGGCAGCGTCATGCATCATGCTTTATGGGCCATGCGTCAAAAGTTAAACGACATGCGACATGTGGTGGAGCGGTGTCATGCGCCGTGCGTCCTGCGTCATGTATGCAGCTACGGGAGGCGTCATGTGTCAACGTCATGCGACGTGCATCAACGGAGCGTCATTCGGCATGCAGCGACATCGTGCGTCATGCAGCAAAGTCATGCAACGGCGTCACGCGGCAACGTCATGTGTCGTGGAGCGGGGGAACAACATCATGCGACGTGCAGCAACGGAGCGTCAAGCGTCATGCGGCGACGTCAGGCGTCATACAGCGTGATGACGCTGCTCCTCTGTGCTGATTTTGAACGTAGTTATTTATGTGTACCTTTAGCGGATTTGGCCGAAATTGATCTCGTTTGGTAGTGGAAGTGACTCTCTTTGTAAGGAGATCTCACGCTAATCGTGCGTCTTAACGGTTTTGTCCCAGAGTGTGCACAAACATAGCTACTTGACATGCAATCCTGAAGTACTTGGCTAACTTTCATAGGCAAAGCAGAAACCTTGTCAGTTTGCCAACTTTGGACTTGATTCTTTCGGCATGTCTTTGGCGGATTTGCTAGAGGTTGGCATCGCTGGATAGAAGGGGTGACTCTCTTTCTAACGAGACCTTACGCTAATTGTGCGTCTCAGCGATTTAACCTAGGTATGCACACAAACTCCGCTAGTTGGTACACAGCCTTAGGGTACTTGCATTGACCTCCTCTGGTTGCTCACTTCGGAAGCCATTTGGACACGGTCGGGTCACACGATCGTATCGAGGGGAGTCGTCATTTGAAACATTATGTTACCCTCAATGCAGAAACACTTTATCCACTGTTTAGTTTGATTTTCGTTTGTTTGTTATTCATGCTTCAAATTTGAGAAAAGTTCAAAGTGTGCAAGCCTTGTACCAGCATGGTTTTCGAGTTACACGCTTTCAAGTTTCCGCGTGATGAGCAGTCCGTGTTGTTTGGCGGATTACCAGTACGTATTACGTACTTTGTTACGAAACCTTATTTGTGTCCTGACCCATTGTGGTTCGATTTTTACAAAGGCTCGAAATTTGAAGAAAGCCATGTTAACAGTTTTCTTTCAGCTTCACTGTTTTGATTTTCGACTTTGAAAGCAACAACTGAGTTCAAACTAATTTTGGTGTTATACAGGGGTGAGAATCGATTGCGATGTAATCGTAATGCCAATTCTCATTTCTCGCCTTTCACCATACTTGAGATTCGACAAAGCCCGGTCGCGAAATTAATCGTAACACTAATGCTTTGTTAATCTCTTATGTTAGACAGAACACGGTCGCGAAATTAATCGTAACACATAAGCTCTGCTAACCTTTTTTACCCTTAACCATGCTTAAGATTCGATGCCCGATCGTGAAATTAATCGTAACACATATGCTTTAATAATCTCTTAGGTTAGACAGAACACGGTCGCGAAATTAATCGTAACACAGAAGCTCTGCTAACCCTTTTTATCCTTAACCACGCTTAAGATTCGACAAAACTCGGTCGTGGCATTAATCTAACACTGATGCTTTGTTAATCTTTTACGTAACAAATTAATCAAAGAAAGGGACTAGAACAACAGGTGATGCCATAGATTAACAGACCTAATGTTCTTGTGCCAGAGTCTAAAGGGATAAATAACAGGGATAAAATCCGACAAAAGATAAAAAAAAAGAACTTTGATTATCAAAATTTGTTACTTGCAAAGAGTATGATTTTTTTTTACAGCACAAGCAAGGATTACAACTATAAGGAGGGCCCCCATCTGCTTAGAAATCAAGAGTATTCTGTTACAAATTTTCAATGTAAAGCTTCATAATTTTTGAGGAAAAAAGAGGGCCTGGAACATTTCGTTCTTACATGTATTTATAGAAAAGATTTCAAGTCTTCAGCTTATGGCATGATCTTCTGTTGCTGGAGGATTTTCTTCAGTGGCATAGGCGCTCTGTGGCCTTCCGTGTATCAATAGCAACGACTCTTCAAATAATTTTTAAGACACATATTAAGTGAAATTCCCTAAAATCCCATCAAATGGATCAAATTACATGACCATTTCATCTAGATGAGAGCATGATTCATTGAAACCCTCAGTTTGATCCATGTATTGTAATGGGTCAAAAGGTACATCAGTAGCAAACCAGTTATTCCCACTTAAGTCACCAGATTTAGAAGGGATCAGCCAGGCAAATTTCTTTTTAGAGAGTTTATTCGGTGCACAACACATGTTCAAATCTCAACTGGAGTTTTTATTTGGTACATAAACGAATGGGAGCTCATGAGGGGCATCGGCAAAAATAAGTTCCGCAAGGTTCTTTAGTTTCTTGGCCAGTGAAGCAGTCCTTCCTTTGATACCTGACCCATTTTGCTGAAATCCATGCAAGCATAATATCCTCAATTTTCTAGAGGGCAGGTCAATTTCTGTAGAATGAAGGAACAAAAGGTTTATTATTATATAATCAGTCACATGTTTACACTATATCGTGCATCTGAATTGTTTGTTTTATTTGCAGGCATTATGTATGAAACCTACAAGGTACCAATGCTGTTGGCAATGTACCACTTATTTTGCAACTCCGGCCAATATACTCAACGTGCAATTAAACCCAGTTAACCCCACATTGTGTATATATATGACTCAGATAACCCATCAGCATGATTTATTAATTAGTTTACTTATTTATTCATTTGTTCATTTATTTATTTATATTATCAATTTTGCCTCTAAAAGATGTCAACTTCACTGCTAAAAGTCAAACAAAGATGGAAACCAAAAAAGGAGTGATATGAGGACAAATTTGGCATGATTCACAACTGAAAATTGACCAACAAAACTGAAGTGAATAAAACTGTATTGGATGACGATTGAACTAGTGTTATGCTCTCGGGTCGGGTCGGGACCCGAGAGCAAACGGGTGTCTCGGGTTCGGGTGTCTCGGGTCTACACGGGTTTGCACGGGTCGGGTGTCTCGGGTCGGGTTGGGAGGGACGGGGAAAACCCGCCCTAGCACCCGTCGGGTGTCTCGGGTCGGGTCGGACGGGTCGGGTCTCGGGTCGGGTCTCGGGTTTAGGGGTAAAATCAGAAAAATTCAAAAAATTCAGAAAATTAGTAAAAAAATCAAAAAAATCATAAAAAATTCATAAAAATAGATAAAAAATTCAAAAAAAATATATGTAAAGATATATTTTAAATACTCCAAAAAAAATATAAAATACATAAAGATATATTTATTTTAAAAATGACAAAAAATTCATAAAATAGGCAAAAAATTCATAAAATGGGCAAAAAATTCATAAAATAGGCGAAAATTTTACAAAAATAGGCAAAAAATTCAAAAAAAATATATGTAAATATATATTCAAAAAATTTAAAAAAAATATAAATATATTTAAAAACATATTTATAAATTATAATATGTAAAGATATATTTATATTTGAAGACATAAAGATGGCGCATTTGAAAATACATAAAGATATGTCTAAAATACATAAAGATATATTTATATTTAAATATAAATAATCCGAGTTGAAATATTTATATTCAAACATATATACATTTTTTTTTATACTCGGAATATGAAAACATATTTAAAAAATATTTTTTTACCTAAATATGTTTATATTTATATACAATATGTTTTTAAAAATATGTTTTACATATTTACATTTTTTTTGCCTATTTATATATTTAAATATTTAAATATATTTAAACAATTTAAACATATTTAGACATATGTAAACATATTAACATGTTGAATTAAAAAGTTTTATTCGAAATAAAAAATATGCAACTATTTTTCAATAATTAGATTCCAAAAATTTTATAAAAAAAAGTTACTCTCCTCCTTTATTCCGGGCTTGAGACCGGCTATGTTATTAATTTACCATGTTAAAAAAATAATATAGGCGGAGTTCTAACTTTTTTTTTTGTTAGTAAATATTTAGATGAAGTATAATAATATTGAATAATTAGAAAAAAAATTAAGGAGTGCATATATAATACAAAACCTATATTTGTAGATGGCGCATTTGTTCAATATACCAAAGCGGATTTTCTCCATCGGGATCACACTCATCATCGGACTCAACATCCGTGTCGTCGGTACTCGTCCCTTGAACATTTGGATTTGGATATTCACTTGCGGGAACTAACATAAGTTGGTTTCGATCATCCGCATCAATCCAATCTTTTAGGCATACAAGACGCTCGAAAACTTTTGGCCCCAACCGGCTCCTTTTTATTGATAATAAAAAATAAGTGACAAATTTAATAATTATAAAAATCAATAAGAATTAAAAAAATTATACCTTCTATCGGTAAGAATCCTATTTGCCGAACTAAAACAAGATTCGGAAGGCACCGTTGACATGGGAATAGCGAATATGTCACGAGCCATAATAGATAGAGTAGGAAAAATATTTGCATTTTTCTTCCAATAATCTAGAACGTCGACTCCCTCCGGCGCCCCCGGTAATGCAAGATAGCTTTGTAATTCATTTGTGTTAGTTGGCATCACACTATCATCGTCATCTAACTCAAGTAACAACGCACTTCGGCTATTAGACCTATTAAAATATACATAGTAAATAAAATATATATAGTAAATAAAATATATATAGTAATAAAATAAATAGTAAATAAAATTTTAGTTTTAAAAATATATACCTAAAGCTCGTAGAGGGCGTAGGTTGTGCGGTACTTCTTTGATTGGTGTATTAAGCAAACATTGCTTCAATCAAAGCTCGTATTTCGAGCTCCTCGTGTCCTCTCGGTAAATCTAAATAAGTCTTGTATTTTCTTACCATTCTTACCGTGTAATGTAACTTGTATGTCGGATGGAGGACATTTGCAACAATTGTCACTTTTGGTACTTCTTCCCAATATTTTAGAAATTTCTCCTTCATAGCTTCTACAATTGGAGCGAGAGACGGGTTGGAAATTTGTCCTACAATTCAAAAAAATATGTAAGTATATAAAAATTCGAATTATATTACATATAAGTTAAATAAGTTAAAATCCGAATTAAAAAAAATATAGGTTAAATAAAAAATATATATACCTTTCATTTCGTCATACACTTTGGCGATGAATAAGAGGTGGTGAAGCAACTCATGCGCGGTTGGTGTATACGAGCAAGACAACTTAACCGTCGCCTTGAAAAAAGCTTCAAGAAAATCCATTAAATGAACTAATTGGTTCCACTCACTCGGGGATAGCATCATAGTCAATCCTTCGGGCGAGGAGCTCAATTGTTCATCGATAGCATCTCGGTAATTAAGACATCGAGCTAACATTCTATAAGTTGAATTCCAACGGGTATCAACATCCCATGGCACACTCAACTTACTCAAATTCAACCTTTGACATAAAGAATGAAATTGTTGTTTTCTTATATTATTAGAATAAATAAAAGTAAGACTCTCTTTAAATTTTTTTATCAAACGATCAACCTCGGGTGTTTTAAGTCCCGACTTTACCGTGAGGTTAAGGATATGACAAGCACATTTTTGGTGAAACATAACCCCATCCATAATTGGGTTTAGGGAACGGATCAAATATTCCACCGCTTTAATATTATTGCTTGCATTATCAAAAGAAACGGAAGAGACTTTATTTTCTAAATCGGTTTTTAAATTATATTCTCTTAAAACACTCATAATTGCTTGAAAAATTACTTCTGCGGTGTGCGGACTTTCTAATACGCGAAAACTAATAACTCTTTTTTGTAAATTTCATGCATCATCAATATAATGTGCGGTAATACAAGAATAAGAAAGACCATGCTTACCGGCGGTCCAAATGTCGGATGTAATTGCAACCTTGAATGGTGCGGTTGCAAATATGGCACACAATTCATTTTTTCCCTCAAGATATTGCCTCTTGAGTTCTTTGGTCATTTTTCTATAGTGGAACGGTTTGAACATTGGTATACCGCAACCTCTAACCATCAAACGGGCAAAACTCATACAACCACACATTCTAATTGGTTGTTCTTTTTTGGTGATATACCGGGCGAACTCACTCAACATTCTTTTTTCGTCATATCTTACGTGAGTTCTTGAACCATCAACATTAATTAAGGTTTGGACGGGTAAACGGTCCGCATGTTCTTGTGGTTCTTCTTTAGCTAGTACATGTTTATCGGCATGTCTACTAAATGAGTTGGTACCATTTTTGCCCGTATAAAAATATTCGGCTTTACATTTGCGTACCTTACATCTTCCGCTAATCAAAAATCCCTTCTCATTGAACGTCATCTCGAAGTAACGCCAAAATTCCGCGTTGTATTTTGGTTTCTTTTCAACCTTTCTTTTTTTAGAAGCCGACGGCCTCGTCTCATCGACCGACGGTTCTTCTTGAATTTCAACGTCATCGGAAGTGGTGGGCCTGGTGGCATTAACGGTTGTGCTAGAACCACCCGCACCGGAGCTTGAATAGTTGTGCGGAGATGTTTGAGGATTATAATTAAGGTCTTGTGTAAATTGTGGTGTTCCTTGAAAATATGTCGGAGGGAAATTATGATTTTGTGGATTTTGTGGATAATTAAATTGAGGAAAATTGGGATTTTGTGGATAAGTAGGGGGAGGGAAATTGGGATTATGTGGATAATTGGGATTTGGTTGAAAATTGAGATTTGGTTGAAAATTGGGATTTGGTGTCGGATAATCACCGAAGAGAGCATCACTTAATCGTCGTGTAACTTCACCCACGTTTCCATCAAACATGTTTTGAGGGTTGTTAGATGGAGATGCCATTTTTCACTACAAAAAAAAATACGAATTTAAAAAAAAATAAGCAAGTTTCATTCCAACATAAAAAAAAACCGAATTTTAGTAACATTTTTTTAGTAACAATCAATTTAGTTAATATTTTAGTAACATTAAAAAATATAATCAATTTTAGCAACATTAAAAAATATATTATTTCAATACAATCAATTTTAGTAACATTTTTTAATAAGCAAGTAACATTTTTTTTAATATAACATTTTTTTGAACAATTTTTTCAATTTCGAATTTAAAAGTATATTGAAAATGAATATTA
The DNA here is from genome assembly GCA_964058865.1 of Eleocharis quinqueflora. Lineage (NCBI taxonomy): Eukaryota > Viridiplantae > Streptophyta > Magnoliopsida > Poales > Cyperaceae > Eleocharis > Eleocharis quinqueflora. Next base: position 10,943 of record CAXKVX010004011.1, read on the forward strand.
TGCAAAAAAATTTAGTTAACAATATGAAAATGTTATGCAAATGATAAAAAAGCATATTGAAAATGAATATTATGCAAACTATTTTAGTTATGCAAACTATTAAAAAAATATAACAATTCAAATATGAAAAACGATAAAAAATATATTATTCCATGAATGTTATACAAAAAATTTTAGTTAACATTTTTTATACAATAATACAAATGATAAAAAAGTACCTCCTTAGCGGCCACTATTTCGACACGAATTTGGCCGTGCTGGAGAAACCCGCCTGAAAGAGGAAAGCCTTTTATTCCAAATTCCAATAGAAATAATTTTAGACTATTTTTTTTTTGGATTTTTTTGGAATAAACGAATTTAAATTGAGTATAAAAAAAATTAACAACTTTAGAATAAGGGAATATGAGAGTTTGAGTGTAGAGACTAGAGAGTATGAGAGAATTGAAGAAATAGATAGTTTGTTTGGTGATTTAATTGAAATGGGGTATGGGGGTATAAATAAGGGTGCAAAATGGGGTAATTGATGGAGGGAATAAATTTGAAAATTGATGGAGGGAATAAATTCAAAAAAAATCCAACGGTAAAAAAAAAAAAAAAATTTCGAAAATTGCTACAGTAACTCGGGTCGGGTCGGGTGCTACAGTGCACGGGTTTGAACGGGTCGGGTTTGCTCGGGTTTGGAGCGTTTTGATTGGTGGAAACCCTTCCTTGGACCCGACCCGAGCAACCCGCACGGGTTTGACCCGAGTTGCTACTCGGGCGGGTCGGGTCCCTTCGGGTCACGGGTTTGGCGGGTCGGGCGGGCCCCTCTCGGGTTACGTCATAACACTAGATTGAACTCAATAGGCAACTTCATGAGGCTGTTCTGGGGTTAATAGAAAAGCTACAAATTTGGATAAACATTTATGTGGTGACAACTAAAGTAAAGACATGATTTAACCTGGTAAATTCTGAAATTATGATACAGACCTTAACATTTGTCAAAGAAAATTCCTCAGTAAAAGACTGACAAGTGATTACTACCTATCAATTTTGATACAGACCTTACCATTTATCAAAGGAACTTCCTCAGTAAAAGATAACAATAAATATACCAATTCATTTGTCTTAAATCTTGTCTTTTCTGCAAAGAGGAATCATGCAGTAATTCTAACCTAGGATAAATAAATCTTATTTACCCAATATTAAAATGAAGGCAAAAAATGGTACCCAATCAACATGCGACTCAAATGTGCCATAAAAGGTAGGGTTTTGGTCCTTTAAAGCCCATCTTTTCAAGGTACCATCTCGACTTCCACTAAAGAGATAGTCACAACTGTCAGAGGCAGAAGCCTTCAGATATGCCAGGCAGTTAATGCCTGCACAATGCTGAGAGAAGAAAGGCAGATCAGTCAATTTTGGGCAAAAAAAGTTACAAATGTTGATAATAAAAGTACAGAAATGGTAGATGACATGACAAACATTGTATTCGATTAACAACACTGCACACTAAAATGTGAAAAGGTGAAAGATTGACTACTGATGGGGACACAGTACAAATTGGAAACAATCACGTGTACCAACAATGTTTGGAAAAAAATGAAGTGCACCAACAATACAGTTTGGAAACTATCAAGTGCACCAAATATATAGGAAACAACCAAGCATGTTCGTACAAGCATTGCATTTGTACCAAAAAGAAACCTAAAACATCACAACATACTAAGAAGAAAGAAGCACATCGCCATATGATATACAAAAAAGGAGAAAATGGTCATTTATTTTTTACAACTTCATTTGCTTGGGAAATAGCCCAACTATCTCTCCAGTCTCCACTGAGTTACAAACAAGATTTTTCCATACATTGCAGGGGCAACAAAAGATGTTTTTTTTTAATCTTCTAGCCTATATAGGAATAAACATGTTGTTTTACCATAAAAGCACGAGATATTTCTAACACTACATAAAAGTAATCATGAGAAGTAGACCTTGGTATCATCAGCATCATTGAGTACATAAGTAAACCGCTTCTCCTTTCGAGGCCGAGCTGAACTAGTTGTATTGCCAGCACTATCGACCCAATGCATCTCTAACTAACCAAGGAAATAGATTAGTTAGAGGCTCTTTCAACTAAGAGGTACTATACATGTCCATAGAGGATTGCTTGTTTATTAATTTGGTTAATTCGTTTTAAAGCCTTTTAAAAGGGTGTTTGCTTTTGGACGCTAAATTGGAAGCAATTGGCACTCGATATTGCAAGTAAACACCACACAAGCCAACAAAAAGGGAAAAAAATTAAGTTCGACCGTTAGTAAACTGTGTGGTTTATACCTCAACCGCTTAGCCCTCGTTTCTCTTGTCACTACGTGCCACAATGGAATCGAGCGAGAAGCCATGCTCGAGAGAGAGATGAGACGGAAGAGATGGGAGAGACATGATCTGACCTTGGATTAGAAGATCATCGGAGGAAAGAGGAGCGAGGCGAGATCGACAAACGAAGAAAGTGTCGGCGATCGTCGGAGAAAAAGTAAGTGATAAAAAAATTGTGAGAAAGAAAACCAATGACTGCTCAGGTCCGGCGACACGACTGAGAAAATTTAGGATGAAAGACGATTCGAAAATGACTATTTTGCCCTTCTGTTGAAATACTCTGTTAAGTTTAACAGGGAATTCGAAATTTATAGAGTTCATCTAAACCGTCTGATATATAACAAATGGACGGTTCTTATTTAATCTGATCCATAGCAGAATTTGCCAAATTTGACTTGATGAAAATAGACTCGAATATCTATAGTTTAATGACTTGCAACGTTAAATAAAATACTAATTATACTTCCGACAAATCTAACTAAAAATTAGTATAAAACAATAATAAATATGGCTAAACACATGGACTGCAATTAATATTTTTTATTACTATCGCAGTTTATGAGTGATAAACATTCTAAGTTTATTTCCACTGTATCAAACTTGATTTGCGGTCGAATCTCAAAATTTGATTTCACTGTATACTTTAAGTCTTAATTAGTAACTATCTAAAAATGAAAAGAATCCTACCCGCTAATATTAGCTTGCATTCGTGGGCTCACCTTATCCACACATCTATCCGCCATCGAAATATGTTTATTTTCTGCAAAGAAAAATGTTACTTAGATCCCAAATTCGATACCGTCATCGATACCCACTGGACACGTCCAGTTGAGTTTCGACGAAATTTTGTTTTTCTTATGATGCATATTGTTTTCGTTATTATGCATGTTGTTTTTGTTATTGTGCATCTAATAACATGCATAACAGTTAAATACTTATGATTTATATGCTAAGTTCATTATGTTTTTTGTTTCACTTGTGATTTATTATGAAAATTTGTTTTACTTATGATGCATATTGTTTTCGTTATTATGCATTTTGTTTTTGTTATTGTATCTAATAACATACATAACAGTCAAATACTTATGATTTATATGCTAAGTTCATTATGTTATTTTGTTATATTTATGATTTATTATGTTTTTGTTATTATGCATGATGTTTTTGTTATTATGCATGTTATTTGTATTATTTTGCATGTTATTTACTTGCATAATAACAAAAAAAATAACATACACAATAACAAAAACAACATGCATAATAACTAGAACAATTTTTCAAAATAAATGCAACTGGATTCGTCCAATCTGCATCGATGAGCGTAGCAATCCGCGTCGGTGAGCGTAATGACATTCATTTTTAGTGGAGCGTCCGATCAATTATATGCATAATAACAAAAACAGTATGCATAATAAAAAAAACAATATGCATCATAAAAACAACAAAATGCAAACTGAATTCAAGACCTGTTCTGTTAGTATCGATGTTCCTTCTGCAAAATTTACTTTTCAATTCCTAAACAGACCTTCAATTAAATACGAAATCGGGGGGTAATTTGAAGAATGTACTATTTTCGTTCATAAAATACCTTTCGCCGAAAATTTACTTTTCCACTCATCCATCGATTCCTTCCGGATAAACGTAAAACACCCTCAAATAAATCCGAAATCCGAAATTCGGGACAGCGTGTCTCCGATCGAAGCATTTCTTTTACTCAAAACCTAACCAGTTGTTACCCCTCTCTCTCTATAAACCCCGAGAAAAGACTGACCTAATCAACAGGAGCGACCGACACCGACCATGGATTCGAACTGGAACGCTGCGCAAGGCGGCGCTGGTACTGGCGCCAGCTCCGGCGTCGGACCCGATTCCAGTGCTAACGTTGATTGGCGATTGCAACTACAGCCCGCTCGACAAAGGATCGTAAATAAAATGTGAGATTTTTGCACAGATCGTTCTTCTAAAGTTTTCAATCGTACAAAGAATCGAGGAATTTCTTTGATCGTTTCCTCCATCCTATTGCCAAAACCATTTGCGTTTGTAATTACTTTTTCTTTTTTGAATTTCGTCTTGTTTTCTTACAAAGGATGGTGATTAAATGATTTTGTGATTTTAGAATGGATACCTTAAAGAGGCATCTTCCCGTGCCAGTACCAGAGGGGTTAAATGAGCTTCAGAAAATTGCAGTTCGGTTCGAGGAAAAGATCTACAGTGCGGCTACTAGTCAGGTATCTTTTATTTACTATTTTTCTAATTATTTGTTATTAGTTACGTAGCATTTTCGTGAAAGCGTAGTTAGTTATTGATACCGTAGTTCTGTTGTGTGTTAATCTTCTTAATCTTCTGGCTTCTTTACCCTAATTAAAATCTAAGATCTCATTAAGTTATTAGACAGCTATACCTGAGTTGCAATTGTTGAAGAAAAAAATGGCAAAATATGCATCAGTGTTTTTAACAATTGAAAGCTTATGAACTCTAGGTAATGGTTTTTGACAATTGATTATAACAAATAATGACATGTCATATCTTCCTTGCCCTTAACTACTTAAATAGAAAAATGAACTAAGATTAAAATGGCAAAAATGAACTAAGTTTGGAAATAACTCAATCTAAATTGAAGATTCAATTTTGTTGAAACATATCTTGTATTTTTTGTAGCATCATGAGTTTTTAATTGAACTGATGTCTTGCACCTCTCATGTTCTGTTTTTGTGTGTTTTTCTCAGCCTGATTATCTTAGAAAAATTTCCCTAAAGATGCTTTCAATGGAAACAAAGGCACAGCCAGGATTAAGTGCTCCCCTTCCTAACCAAAACCGGATCGACACAGGTATTTACATAATATTTCATTTATTATTAACCGAAGTGAAACTTTGAGAGAGAGAGTGAGTGAGTGAGCATTGTTTAAGAAAGATGAAAAGAGTTATGAAAACCAGTTTGGTTTTATGTTGCTTGGGAGAATGGAAGGTCGACCACAGAGATGATTTTATTGAATTACATCTTTTGTAGGATTGGAAAACAAATTAAGTACAAATACAAGTACTGAAAACACACTAAAGGGTTTCTAGGACTAGAATGAATTGAAGAGCTTTTGTTTTGTCATTGCTGTGAAGTATCTTTTTAGTGATATTATTTATGTAATTATGTAGGTAATGTCTTCTATTTGATATTTTTTTTTTGGTATAGATCTGATCTATACTAGCCACAATTGATTTTTGTTTGTATTTAACTTTCAGCTGTTCCTTAGCCTTGATTAAATCTAGTTTATGAAATGCTGAAACTGTTGTAGTGACAAATGCTTATAAGAAAGTAAAAACATATATGAGAGGGAAAAAAGCCAGGTCACAGTCAGATGTGATTTAAACAACTTAACTACCTTCTATGAGCCATCTTGTCAGCCTGTATCGTTAACTTGATTTCTAATAATTAAGTTCCCTGCAATGTAAATTATGAAACAGGTGCTGGGATGACGTCACAGCCGCCCGGATCGAACCCTGGTCAAACTCTTGGCATGCCACAAGTAATGAACCCAGCTCCTGTTTCAAGACAACAACAACAGCAGCAACTCTTACAGGGTTCAACTAATGTTCCTACAGCTCTCCCTGGTGGTGGGGCAAACATTCCCCCAATGTCAGGGCCATCCATAAGCAACAGCAATCCTATGTCAGGGCCTGGTGGAACCAGTGGATCTGGTGGGCCCACTGGTAGCCTCTCGACAGATATATATTCAAATGTCCAGAGACGGCAACAGCCACAGCAGCTCACATCACAGAATCAAATGCTATATGAGCAACAGCAGCTAGCGATGCGCCACAAGCTGCAACAACAGCAACAGCAGAGTCTGTTGCAGCAGACTCAGATGCAGATGTCTTCAGCACTTGCAGGAGGATCTGGGATGATGTCAGCGGCACCAACGAGTGGAATGCAACAGAGTCAGCTGAACTCAGTCCAGCAACAACCAGCAGGACAAGATAGATCGTTTCAACAGCAGGCAATCATGCGGCAACAGCAGCAACAGCAACAGCCCACCGACTTACAACAGCAGAGGTTGCAAATGCAGCAAAACCAGATGCAGCAGAGCCAGATGCAGCAGAGCCAGTTGCAGCAAAACCAGATGCAACAGAATCAGATACAGCAGAACCAGATGCTGAACCAGCAGATGCTGCTAGGCCAACAACAAAACCAAATGCTGGGAAACGGGGGTGCAAGCAACATAAATAATATGCAAAGGCAGATGCAAATGCAAAGACAGGCAGCACTGCTGCAGCAACAACAACCACAGCAGCAGCAGCAGCAGCAGCATCTGCTATCTCAGCTCCAACCACAACATCAGCAGCTGCCACAACAGCAACAGACAAGCATGATGCAGCAGAGGGAGATGCAGATGTCACAGCAACGGATGCAGGGATCCTCAGCCCTACTCCAAACGCAGAACAACAACGGTATTGATTCCCAGAGGCAGCAACAACAGCAGTTCATCCCACAACAGCAACAACCACCACAACAACAGAGAGTACTCCAGGATGTTGCTTCCAGCCGTAAGCTTCACAACTCTTTATATTTCAGTTTACTTTTGGATGTGATCATGTTTTGTATATGAAATCAACAAAATAGAAAATTTGAAGATGGTTTTTAATTTGTCTTCACTTCTAGTTGCTGACAACTTGTGCTTTCTTTTAATCTCCAGCTGCATCGATGGATTCAACAGCTCAGACAGGTCCGGGAGATTGGCAAGAAGAAATATATCAAAAGGTACTTTCTGACATCCATCTATTTAGATTTAATTGGTTATTATCTTAGTTGTTTCTTACGAGCACCTTTTCTTGATTATTTTGTTGTAAGATCTAAGCAAATTTATTGTTTGCAATAATTGAACTTGTGGGTTTGTATTTGAACTAGTCAATAATACTGGTATGACCAGTTATATATATGATAATTGAACTTGTGTTTTTTCTTCTGTCCTTTCTATAATAGGTTAAATCTTTGAAGGACACTTACTATGCAGATCTGAGAGAGATCCATCAGAAGCTTTCAATGAAGCTGAGTCGAGTACGTTTTTTTCTCATTGTTTTTTTCTTGTGCTGAAATAGTGAAATGTGTCTGGGACTCTGCTGTACCAACCCATACTGGTCCTGGTTGGTAACTTGTAATTTTTTTTCATTACGTCGATTGGGTGTTTCATTTCTAGCCTACCCCAACTTGTTTGGGATTAAAGGCTTTGTTGTTGCTGCTGCTGTTGCTGTTATTGTTGTTGTTGTTGATAACCTGTTCAGTTGACCTGGTATTGTTTGCTACCTCAACGAAACCCAATTCAAGACCGACATTAGATAAGTTCATTAATGGCACAAACTACAAAGAGCAATTGGGTATTCCAAAACCTCTAGCAACACTGAAAGACCGTGTACAGGTAGTAATCAATCTCTCTCTTGCTCTCTCTGGTGCAGCTGGATAGTTTGGTGCCACCAAATGGTAAAGGAGGGGAGCAAATAGAGAAAATGAAGCGCTTTAAGGTGGTTCTGGAGCACATGATGACAGTGCTTTCAATTGGCAAGCACAGCCTGCAGATTAGCTTGAAAGACAAGTTGCCTCTTTGCGAGAAGCAGATCCTTAGTATTCTCCAAAATCAAAAAAAGGTACCTCAGCAACAACCCCAAGCAGGGGCCTCTTCTGACCAAACTCAATTCCCCACTCTCCAACAATCGCAACCTGGCATGCAGTCTCAGCAACCGTCACAGCAGCAGCAGCCACAGCAGATGGATAATCACACAAACCAACTCCAGCAGCAATTGAACACCAGTGCCATGACTCAGTCAAATAGCTTGAGCATGCCAAATGCTATGCAGCAGGGCATGCAGAATACATTACAGTCGGAACAGCTTCTGGCCAACAGCACAGGATTTGGATCTTTACAGCAGGGTTCAATGGGCCCCACCATGCAGAACTCTATGAACCCTCCCCAGATGGTTGGTTCTGGTGCTGCTATTGGCACAAGCAACATGCCACACACTGTCACCATGTCTGGGATGCAGACGAATATGAGTTCTGCACAGGTTCTCAAGCAGCAGCAACAACAACAGGAGCAACAGATTCAGTCACAACGTATGATGCCGACCCAGCAGCAGATCCAACAACGCCAATTGCAGCAGCGTTTCATGCAGAAGCAACAGCTTCTGCAGCAGCAACTTCCATTGCAGCAACAAAAGCAGCAGCATCCACAGCAGAACCAGATGCAGCAACTTGGTCAACCAAGTGATCCAGCTGACCTCAAGTCCCGGCAAGGTGCAGCTGGATTGAAACCTGGTTCTGTGTACCAACAGCAGTACCCTGGCTTGGGCCCTCGTAACAGCTACTACCATTCTCAGCTCAAACCGGGTTCAAATCTACCCATCTCTTCTCCTCAAAATATACAATCATCTTCCCCTCAGATCTCTCAGGCTTCTCCCCAAGTTGATCAGGGGCTTATCCCTCCATCCCAGTTGAAAAGTGGGACTCCTCTTCAGGCTGCTACATCTCCATTTGCTCCCTCTCCATCCCCTTCAGTCACCCCATCTCCCATGATAGAGGACACAAAACTGGGTGGGTTGATGCATAATTCTGCTGCTGTGCAAACAGGCCAGCCACTTCCTGCAAATAGTGCACAGACTAGCCAAATGGTTCAGCCTCAGGCAGGATCACTTTCTGTTGGTACACCAGGGATATCGGCTTCTCCTTTGCTTGCTGAATTCACCAGCCCTGAAGCAGGCCAGGTTACTATCCTGTCAACCCAAGTTTCTGAGACTGAGAAGCCAATCGAGAAGCTCGCTCGACTGGTAACTTTTTATTAACCCCTCTAGCATTTCATTTAGGCTGGTAAACATAAGTTCCAAAGTTTTCCTAATTTTTAGTTCAATCTAACATCTGTGAGCACAGATGAGAACAATGCCGCGCAACCAGCGAAGTGCAGCTGTGAAAGACATAGCATCAGTAGTGAGCATGGTAGATAGGATAGCAGGATCATCACCAGGAAATGGGTCACGGGCAGCAATAGGGGATGACTTGGTGGCGATGACCAAGTGTCGACTCCAGGCCAAAAACTTGGTCCATCCTGATGGGGCTGCAGGAATATCTGCTGGGGCTTCACCACCAACGAAGAAGATGAAGCGTGACACCAGTGCAATGCCTCTTAATATTAACAACAATGATGGATTTTCCCCTGATGCTGTCAGTGTCACCGATAAATTCAAGGTTACTGGCCCAGATGGTTCAGAGATGCAATCCACTGCCACATCCAGTACCAAGGGGCTCAAGAATGAGGTATTTTATGGGAATCTCTCTCTTCTCCCTACACGCTCCTTCCATCTTCCCTCTTATTATGATTTCAGTTGTATATTGTGACTTGTAGTTGCATAACCACTTCTAATTTATACTATAAAGATCTGAATTGTGCATCAATCTTGACATTTGTTAGAATAACTGAACTGAATGACATGAAATTGTTCAAATATTCTGAAACCCTAGGGCGCTGGCTTGTTATCAATCTAAAAAGAAACATGCTGTATTTGATAAGTTTATAGCAACATGAGTTCTTATGTAGATGCATCGTGCGCTACTGGAGGAGTTACATGAGATAAACATCAGGCTGATTGATACAGAGCTGACCTTGAATGAAGAGGATGCTGATTCTACAGCTGAAGCTGGTGAAAACTTTCTTGTAAAATGCACTTACAAGGCCATCACACTCAGCCCCAGTCTCAGGGCCCACTTCACCTCTTCCCATCTGGTTAGACCTTGCTGTTTCTTTGAGTTTTTATGTCGATTACAGTGACAAAGTTTAAATGCTAAGCCAAAAGTTGAACTTCTATCAACTGATGTCCATTCGGCAAATTGTGCTGGTGTGCCTTTCTATGGTTATGATTTTGTTGAAGTCATAATGCACTGGCGTGTCTTTAACCCAAATAAGAGGGCAGAAACTGTTCTTGTTTACTATGGTTCTTGCTAGCACGGTTTATTGACTAAAGTCTAAAAACAAAATTTTGGTTTTATCTTGTTAGTTGCTACTTGCTTCTAAGCCCAAGGAAATGGATATCATTATTTTCTTTGGTTCAAGATCTTGGTTATAGGGTTTTGTAGAGGTGGCAGAACCTTACCTCACCTAAGAACATGCCAAATCTGACCTGGAACCAACTTTGAACAATTTGAAATTGTAAGCAACCCAGATGCAGGAGGATTTGAAACCTGACTGAAACCCAAACCTATAAACCGAGAGATGAAACTGACCCCACACGATCTTCGATGATCTGATAATGTGAAACCTAACCCAAACCTGCATGACCTTGATAATCTGTAACCTGACCCCAACTAGACTCGAATGACCTGACCATTAAAATGGAAAATCTGAAACGACTTGAAATGTCAACCCTAAACTCGTGTCAACCCGAAGGTGGATGGCCTGAAACTTGATCCAACTTGAACCTTAATGACCCAAACCAAACCTGACCTCAATTCACCCTAGTCGAAACCTGAATGACAACTCGAAAATGATTTAACTTGAATTAACTCGAAAATTAAAAATCATCTGAAGCCTTATGACCAGTAAGGAGGAGGCTGTTGAAAGCAATGATTTTGAATTGCAAAATGAATCGTGAATCGTAGCATTTCGTATCGAATCGTGAATCGTGAATCGTATCGAATCGTTTAAGATACGCTAAATTGTTTCAAAATCAATAAAACTAGCTACGCATTTCATTCTATTCACACCTCCCCACATTTTTTTTACATTAATTGCATCGTACATGCAATGCGACCAACAAGCATCCTTACGTGACGTTCCCTTTCTTCCTACCATTTTAACTACAGAGTACAGACTAGAGAGAGTACAAGAGAAAAAAAAATGATCACTGACTTGAATAATCCATCTTCCATATCATCATAATTTCTTAAAGATTGGCTTACTGCTTTACTGTGGATAACATTAACTCTTCAGACTTGAAACATGATGATATTCTAAGAGATGGTGCTCACTAAATTTGGCATAACTCTGTGAGACTTTTACAAAATATAAATGATTGATCAGATGATCCCCTAGGTTATGTTCTCATTGTACCAAATAAGGTGCTCATGAATGCTGTTAACCTGGTTTTTTTTATCACAGACTTAGATTTGGACACAGCTTCCTAAGTGAACAGAAATTCTTTTTAAATATTCCATTGAATGCATTCTTTTTTACTGCACCAACTAGATGTGCTGCATATCATATTACCATTTCAAATACTCCGATGCCACTGCCAAAACAGAAATTAGAAACAAAAGGTGACAATAAGGTTCTTGTTTACCTCCTTTAGCAGCAAAATTGCGAGACAGAATGATTTAGTCCTTGTCTATACCCCTAGCAAAACAGAACAAATTAAATCTTCTATGTTTCTAAGCTTTTTATCCTAACATGGAATTATGGCATTTTAAGAACATGAGCCTAAATAATCAGTTAGAAATATAGAAGTCACTTGCTGTGGAAGAAACAGTGAAGTTTGAATTGAAGACGGTAATTAGAAAGAGGAAAGTACCTCAAAAATTGAACACAGTAATTAGAAAGAGTACTTGTTGTAGGAAGGAGGCGATGACTGCTCTTAAAATTGCAGCAAGCCAGAGAAGGCAGCGAAGGAATTGAAGTGGCGATTTAATCACGAGAGAAATCGCCTGATTGGTCGGTTGTGTATTGCCGACTCGCACGATTCGTATCGTGAATCGCTCCACCGATTCGTGGTGATTCCAATGATTCCGTTGTCGCCCAATACAAAGCCATGATACGTCTCGCCAAGTATCAGACTCGACTCGTATCGTACGATTCGTATCGTGAATCGTACGATATTGAAATCACAGGTTGAAAGGTGTTCAAAGTTGCTGAAAAACAATCTATAATTAATGTGCGTTTTTTGGTGTTAGCAGGAAGTTAAATTAAGAAAGCTTATATTTTTTGGTTGTAGCGTAGATAGAGAACTATCTTTAGAATTCATGTAATGTAATTGGTTAGTTTATTTAGAAGTCAGTAATAGCATGTAGTAGTATAAAATGGGACTTGTATTTTCATTTCGTACAGAGAGAAAAGCATTGCAAGGGTGCAAGTAAATGTATCGCAAGTAAGAAGTGACTGAAATATGTTTGAGTGGGTGAAACTCGTTGTCCATTGTATCCAGTAGCTAGCAGCGCATCATTTCCAACAATTTGGTATCAGAGCGGGTCGATAAACTTGGGTTGTTTCAATGGCAGAAGCAGACAACATGACTAATCCGACCTTACCGCTGTTCAAAGTAGACAACTATGAATTTTGGAGCATCAAGATGAAAACCTTGTTCAAGTCGTATGGTTTGTGGGAACTAGTCGAAATCGGCGCATCAACTACACTCGAAGATCAAAAGAAGGATGCAAGAGTAATTTTTTTCATACAACAAGCCGCACACAAATCGATATTTGCGAAGAGCGCAGCAGCCGAATCAGTGGAAGCGTGGAGTCGTGGACAACTTTGAAAACTGCGTTTCAAGGGGAGTTCAAGAGTAATTGCAATCAGACTACAAGGATTGTGTAGATACTTTGAGACCTTGAACATGAACCAAGGCGAGTCGCTTCAATCATTTCCCACACGATGTACACCAATTGTCAACCAAATTCGGGCATATGGAGACATCATGTCGGAGCAAAAATGTGGTGTCAAAGGTGCTGAGATGCCTAACGCCAAAATTTGATCATGTCGTGGCAGTGATTGAAGAGTCAAAGGACCTCTCTACCTACACCTTTGATGAGTTAATGGGATCACTGCACACCCATGAAGCACAAACGTTCAGATCTGATGGCGATGAAAAGGCATTTTACACGGAGGGGGAGAATTATAGAGGCAAATGTAGAGGCAATGCAGCCGAAAACCACCAAGCTAACGAGTTCAAGAGGAACATACAATGTTACTATTGTATCAAGTTTGGGCACTATCAATCAAATTGTTATAAGAAGCAAAGAGAAGAAGGTCAAGGCGTGGAGTGCTATTATTGTTACAAGTTCAGCCATGTACAAGCCGACTGTTACATGAAGAAAAGAGAGGAAGGACATGCAAGTTATGTTGAAGAGAAGGATAATCAACCACGATTGTTTATGACCAAAACTGATGAAGGATTTTCAAAGAAAGCATTAGGCATCAAGAACAAACGTAACAAATATCGAGAAGGCATTGCATGAGATGCAAGTCGAATGGGTGGAGACAAAGATGGTGTATGAAAGCAAGCTGGTGGAGGCACACAATCTGGCATATACGGTTCAAAGAAAATTCGATGAGGTTAAGAATAAGTTTCTATTGGCTAGGTCACTTAAGGCTCGTGAAGATGAGCTTAGATGGCGTCTAGGTGTTCTTCAATCTGAACTTGATGTTAAGAAGAAAGAAAACTTGAAATTTATTGAGTCACAGAGGGTTATAAAAGAAGAGAAGGCTGAGAGATGCTAAAGCAAGTCGTGAATGAGGTAGTGTTCATGAAGGAAACTCGTGATGTTGAAAGAGGCGAATTTGAGATTAAAGGAATTGATTTCAGAAAAAAAAAGAGCAAGATGGCGATGGATGCATTGCGACAACATTGAATGATGTGCAAGAGGAGGTAAAGCAGGTCAAGACATGGTTCTCTGAACCAAAATTAGAAAAAGAACAATTTGATATGGTAGATGATGAGAAAAAGGAGAATTTGGGGGAAGATGCTTGTTACAATGCAGTAACTGCAACATGTCATGGTGTATGGTTAATATGCTTGTTTGAGAAGTTCAATTATGAGCATAATGCTGATAATCTGACCAAGCATTGGCATGAGAAAAAAAGAATAATAATTATGAAGCAAGTTAAAGAGTTAGCAACTTTGAATCAAGGGGAGTGTTGAAAGTCGTTCAAAGTTGCTGAAAAACAATCTATATTAATGTGCGTTTTTGGTGTTCGCAGGAAGTTAAATTTAGAAATCTATTTTAGTATTATATTTTTGGGTTGTAGCATAAATAGAGAACTATCTTTAGAATTCCTGTAACGTAATAGGTTAGTTTATTTTTAGAAGTCGGCAGTAGCATATAGTAGTATAAAATGGGACTTGTATCTTCATTTCGTACAGAGAGAGAAGCATTGCAAGGGTGCAAGTATATGTATCGCAAGTAAGAAGTGAATTAAATAAAGTTATGTTTGAGTGAGTAAAACTCTGTCCATTGTATCCAGTAGCTAGCAGCGCATTGTTTCCAACAGAGGCTGCCTCTGGCCTCTTGTGCCACTTCTCCCCGACATCTTGTTATTTAGGAGTTTGTTCTTCCCATGATCTTGTTATTTGTTGTTAAAAGTGTTTGTTGTGTTGTTTGATGTTATGTGTCAAAGATGATGTTGCGAGTTTTAAGTAGCTTGTTGATGTGAGATGATGGTAGTAATTCTCATATTCATCTAATAGTAGAGAAAGAGAGAGAGAGATTTTAACAAAATAATAATTTGTGTAACTGAACATTTTTCATTTTATTTGACTCAGAGCCCAATATTGCCTTTGAGGCTGCTTGTTCCTGCTGGGTATCCCAAATGCTCTCCTGTTATCATGGACAAACTTCTAGATGAGCAAAGGTTTGAACTCTACTCTCTATGAATTCTTGAATTAGAAAATTTTCTTAGATGTTGTAAAAACATTTAAATATGAGGAATGATACCTTGACAATCTTGATATTGGATTTTCAAATAGATTTAAAAAATGTTTATATACATGTTCTTAGATTTGTAGACTGCTTCAAATTGTGTGAAATTTGAAACACAATCATTTATACTTTTAAGAATTAGGAATGTGCCATAAACTTTTTTCTCTTGTTAATTCTTTTTCTAATTTATTTGAAATTCATTGTCAAGATTGTCAAAATAACCATTCTTAAGATCTCTTGTTAAATATTTCAATTTGTTTTTACCACAGAATTATTTAGTTCATCTTTCTCATAAATTCTTTGAGAAGAGTAACCTAATGACTCCAGTCTGTCTGCACATATATCCTTTGATACTTTTTAAAAAGATTTGGGAATGTGCCTATCCTAATCAGTTGTTCCTGTCACAAAAAATGGGAAGTATCATGCAGGTCTTTGTATAATCCTTTTTATGTTCTAACAAGTGAGCATATCCTGTAGGGATATTGACGACTTCTCGACCAGGGCTCAATCGAAGTTCAACATCTCTATCAGGGGCTTGTCTCAACCAATGTCTTTGAAGGAGATGGCACATACTTGGGAAAACTGTGTTCGGAAGGTCATAAATGAATATGCTGCACAGTTTGGGGGTGGGAGCTTCAGCTCCAGAATGATCAAGTGGCAGACTGTCAACCCTAATGACCCGTATATTATCGCATGATGATATATGATTTTCTGTCACAACTTTACATGTTTAATTAAAGGGGATGCATATATTGGGAGGTGCTGGTGGCTGGATTGAGTCATGAGTTTTGTAGAGCAGGTTCACTTTGGTGGATTGTTATGATTGAACATAATCTAATTTTTCTAATTTGTAAGTGGTGTTAAATATATATGATTGATGTTGAATATCACCTTTTTTTTGTAATTGTTATTTGTTTCATATTTGGCTAGTGCTCGTTACTTCGATGGTAACATCTAACTATATCATTGTGCCACATGAGTTACTGTTCATTGTATTGTAGCTTCTATAGTGACATTTTTTTTATTCTCCTCTTGCTTTGCTCTTGCGTGTCATTTGCCTTATTTGATGCGTCTCTACCAGTAGCCATCTTAGGTGTCAACTCTTCTTCAACTAGCTGTACTCCAGGAATAAAAAATTCACAACACAACACAAAGGACAAGTTGGCTTTTTTTTAATTATAATATAGTATGCAGGTTTCTTTTTGTTCCTTTTGAGATTTTCAAATTAAACATTTTTTCTCAGAACTTTAATATTATTACATGCAACATCTTTCATTATTAAAAAGTTTATTTACTCAATCACAACTTTAAGATATGACTATGTTTATAAACTTAAATTAACTATGACTAAATATTTAAATACTCGAGTTAAAAACCTCAGTAATAATTTATAGACCGTATACTATTTTCCTCCTTTACCTCGGAAAGAAAAAAAATACTATACATATTATTACAATTTGAATAAATGAGACTATAAACTTTCATATAGTACAACTATATCGGAATAGGATCAGGTGCTGCGCAGCTAAGTGCTGGACACAATTCTGACCGTCTGATACATACAACTGTTTGCAAAGAATTATCATGTGTTATAATACAATTTACATAATTTATAAGAGTAATATATTATTGATATGTATTGTGAAAGAAAATACACAATTTTAAAATCTAACTATATCATTGTGGCATATGGTTACTGTTCATTCGCACTGTAACTTCTACAGTGCGATTTTTTTCCTTCCCCTGCGTGCGTGTTATTCCCTTGTTGGTCGCGTGTCTGTGCTACAATACAATTTTTTTCCTTCCCCTGCGTGCGTGTTACTCCCTTGCTGGTCCACACAGTACATATTCTATTTTCTATTGTCTAAAAAATGTTGTCTTTAACGATTCAGTCCTCAAAATAGAAATTATTTCATAATGTTATTTGGTTTTAAGGGAAAGAATTATAAATAAATCATTAAATACTTATGTTATGCTTGAAATGTAGTGAATCTTTGGCACATCATTAATTATTAGATTAGTTATTCTTACTATGAGTCTGTGATGATTAGTATCATGTCACGCTTTTGTGGAGAAAAAGTAGAAATATCTAGCTTAATGCAATAAGAAATATTAATAACATATGGTTAGTGGCATATGGTTACTGTTCATTCGCACTGTAGCTTCTACAGTGCGATTTTTTTCTTCCCCAGCGTGCGTGTTATTCCCTTGCTGGCCGCGTGTCTGTGCTACAATACGATTTTTTCTATCATATAGTCAAAATTTGACTAAAGTGCGACACACATGATATCAAATACCTAACAGTGAAGTTGGGATCTGCGGCATTTTTTCTTCATTTGTTTCCTGCTTCATTTCTTTACTTTGCATTGTATTTTTTTCTATCAGCTTGGTCTTACTTTGAATTATATTCAACATATTGTAAAAGCTTTTGAAATTAATTCCTGTATTTTGGAATGAATTAGCAGAATACAATAATGAAACAGTACCATAAGCTCGCAATCTACACGCTGATTTTTTTTCAAATAATATGTCATGTGGCGAGGCAGCGTTACGTGTCATATGTCATGTGGCGACGTTACCGGCGTCATGCGGGAACGACTTGAGTCAGCGTCATGCGGCAGCGTCATGCGGCAGCGTCATGCATCAGCATCATGCGGCAGCGTCAGGCGGCAGCGTCATGCAACAGCGTCATGCGGCAACGTCAGACAGCAGCCGCATCAGGCTGCAGCGTCATGCATCAACGTCATGCAGAAGCGTCATGCGGCAATCATGGGATCCTGACTTCAATCGCGGTTATTTACGTCCGCCTTTAGCGAATTTGCCAGACGTTGACTTCGTTGGATAGAGCATGTCACATACTGCATGGTGCATAATGCAAGCTGAATAATGCATGAACTATCATACATTTCGCACTATGCAAGCCACATGAAGCATACCGCATGAAACTTGCATTAAACACAGAAAACATGTCGTCTGCTGCATGAAGCTTGCTGCAAAACGCATGACGCAAGTTACACGTCTAATAATGCATCATGCATAACACAAGACAAACGATGTACGGACATAAAACATGACCATAAGGCACAACACAAGCCAAAAAGCACAACGCGCATGACGCATAATGCAAACAAGACGCTGCCAAAAAGCACAAGACGGATGATGCATATTGCAAACAAGACGACAAATCACCTGCGATAAATTCCGCACTACACAAAATTCATACAACAAAGCACCTAAATTAAAAATTTAAGATACTTCTAAGTTCTGACTATTTCAAAGTTAAAATTATGAAAGCACAAACATTGATCTTCACAATAAATTAAGAAACAATACATTGATTTAGATTTTACATCAATGATATCCTAAATGTGAAAATGCAAACTTATAAAAAGTGCAACAATCATGGGAAGCATCTTATAGACCACTTGGTAGACAGAATACCATTCAGCAATTAGATAATTTCACAAAAGTTGACATATCTGACATACTTGATAATAAAGATATCCTTATGCTCAAAGTGCAACAGGAAATTCTAGAAATAAAAATAAAATAAAAGAGATACCTCAAGACTACAACCAATTATAAATATTGGATCGGAGAGGGATGCAAAATCTCAGGTCATAAGAAAGTCCATGAATTAGGTCAAAGAGAGAGAATGAAGAAGATAAATTGTTGAGAAGTGGAAT
>CAXKVX010004012.1:0-26699 GCA_964058865.1 Eleocharis quinqueflora
TTGTTATTTTTACTATTATCATTATCGTTCTATTTTGTCCATTAGCATCCAGTAGCATTAAGTTTATTATCTGAATAAAATTGCATATGCAATATTTTTCATACAATAAAATAATTCTGGTGAAAATGATATATGCCATTTTCACAAATATACCTTCTTTTGCAGTATACAATCTTTGTATTAAATATACAAGCAATGATTCCTTGATGGTTTGCTACCCATTTTTTAGGATTAGTTTTTTTGGGTGTCTGCGCAGTTTAGTGATTACTGACTAGTAATTTTGCTTTGTTGTGCGTAGAGTGTTGTCATATGAATTAAGCAATATAATATGTTAATTTAGAGTGTACTACAGGCACCTTGAACAATATAGATGTGGCTCTTAAATTTATTCCTGGTGCTGAGACCAGACTGTTAAAATTTACAATTTAGCTATCTGAAATGGTCAGAATATTGGATTCATAGTAGTTTAGCTTTCTGCCATGACCTTATTATACAAGTTACACGTAGAGAGAGAGAGAGAGGTCAAGCCAGTTGTACCATTGTTTCCCTAGGAGTAACAAGCACTGTCAGAACCTGTATGGTGCCAGCATCCCAAATAAGGTGCATGGAGAAGACTGAAGAGAGCATCTTGGGGCCCAACCAGAAAATACCATAGGAGGTGTCCAAAGTTTTGAAACAGAGACAATTATTTCATAAGCACCATTACAGTTGCACTTATTATAATTCTTCATCTAGGATTCCTTTTAACAATTCAACTAACTTTTTGTGTAGACCCCACATGTTCCTGTTCCAGCTGAGGAATCTCTTCCAGAGCGACCTGGCGAGCCTGACTGTCCTGTATGTTATTTATTCAATTTTCTTTTCTCTACTTTCTGCTGTGTTCGTCCTTCTTCCTCAAATCCTTTTCTCTTTGTTTTGATAGTTTTATATGAAGACATCCACGTGCAAGTTTGGAGCTAAGTGCAAGTTTAACCATCCAAAAGGTGTCGTCAGAAAAAACTCTGAAGTGGTTAGTGTGAAACTGTAAAACTAGCTATCTCCTCACCTATTCTCTCTCTCTCTCTCTCTCTCTCTCTCTCTCTCTCACACACACACACACACACACTCGCTTTTAATATTTTTCTTTTCTTTGCTATCATTAATTTCATATATCTACAGGCCGATAAGTCAGATAAGTTGGCACTACCCGAAAGACCTTCTGAACCACTGTGCTCGGTAAGAATATAGGTTTCTCACTGGCCATATTTTGATTACAGTTTAATTTTGTGCAAATTTTGGTTATATGATTTGATCATCGAGTTAATTGTTCCTTATCTTTCTTACCTTTTAGCTTCTGTAAAAACTTCTCAGGAAAAAGAAAGTTATTTTGATTTCTAATGGCTGTTCCACTAATTGTGATGATTTACTAACTATACAGTTCTTCGCAAAGACGGGTATGTGCAAGTTTGGTGCGAATTGCAAGTTTAACCATCCGAAGGATCTTCATAAAACACCCAATGGTGAGAATGAGATAGTTACTGCCGTGGCAGGTATTACTGCAGATGCAACTGCTGCAATCAGAAAGCCTTCTGGATATAACATTGCTGTACTATATAATTCCAAGGGTCTGCCAATTCGAACGGTATCTCTCTCTTCCTTGCTGCATTTGAACATATTGAGATTGCATGGCACAAGAACCACTAACATGGAGACAAATTAGTGATGTGAATGTATCAGATATTATCCGACCGTATCCAGATTCGTATCTTTATTTGTTTAATATCTGTTTCGTATTGTGTACCCGAGATTATATGAATTTGTATATGAAATTAAAAATGGATATGGATACAGTCTAGCTATTATCCATTCATATCCAATCCATTTACATCCCAAAGACAAACTAAGCAGAAGAAACCTGAAATGATCTTGGCTGTTAGTGTTTTACATATCACAAGCCGAGTTGGATTCAATTTTTTCTTTTGGTTTCAGAGCTATACAACTTGATCCAATTTCACCTCAATCTTGATAAATTTTCCATAGTAGCAAGAGGAAAAAGAATGTTGTTTGGGTGTTACCATTGAGTGGGTGGAAAATTATGACTAAATATACCTCTGTTCTTTGCATTGGAACATGCATGTTAAATTGCAAACCGAAAAGGACATATGCAATGCTCCCAACTTTGTTCCCATCCCCTAATTCCGCCAACCACCATATACAAAAGGGTCCCCAAAAAGCAAGTAGCCAAATATGCTTGGGGCCTGTGTGCATGATGGTGGGGGTTACCGTGTCAGTGTTCAGTGGAAAGAAGAATATACAAGACATCTATAAAATAAGCTGTTTGTTTCTATTACAGGATGAAGTAGATTGCCCGTTTTATATGAAAACTGGAAGGTATTGAATTCTCTCTTGGAGTAATAAATTTTTACTGTCCATCATTCTTAATCTTTGTGATAATGTCTTTTGCTTTTGTATCAGTTGCAAGTACGGCTCGACTTGTCGGTTCAATCATCCTGATAGAAGTGGTATGTCATGCATGTGACATACTCTTTTAATATTTTATATTGAGTGATTAATTTTGTAATGTTGGTACAGCTCTGGCTCTGAATACATGTATCCGATCATAACAGATTGGCCTTATGATTGTACCAGTGTGTTACAATGTGAATAACTTCTGTTCCACAGTAGTATCTTGGCTATAATTATATATACTTGTATTGCTCTATCCATAGTGATCAATCCTCCATTGGCGGCTCCCATTGTTGATCAAGTTCCAGCATCAGTTCTTGCTAATCTTCCTCTTGTAGCTGCTAAAATTCTCCAAAACTTTGATCTACATTCTGTCTCAAACCCATCACATGTAAGTACAACTGAAGAACTTCAATCATTTAATTCATTTTATTGTAGTATGCACCAGTTGCTTTTCGCAATACAAACATTCAACAACTAAGAAACTAGGAAAAAATTTGCAAGTGCATAAAAGTGTTCTGTTAATGCTGTGTTAATTATGGTTTAACTTTTGTCATGATTGCTTTTAGATTAAAAGTTGTTAATGCTGCATTAGTTACAATCTTAACTTCTGCTGTGGTTGGTATTAGACTGCAGGACCACTTCCAACTGCATATCCACAGAGGCCTGGAGAAACAGAATGCGATGTAAGTATCCCCAAAGTTGTTAATAAAGTAAAGAATAAACACACAGCATTAATTTTAGGCCAGTGGTAGTCGTTGGAAAAGGTAAATAAAGAATACCTATGATTGCCATGTATATTCCAGCAATTGCTTTGTTAGTCGTCTGTGTAGAGGAGACGGGGCAAAGCATACTGGGCATCTTAATATGGTGTGTGTGGAGAGTTTAATTGCTAGTATTGTGTTGTGATGTGCTTTTGTTTGTTCTCATTTAATTCAGTTTTACATGAAAACGGGGCAATGCAAATTTGGAGATAAATGTAAATTTCACCACCCACTGGACCACTCAGCTGTTGGACCTGATGGTAGAAAACAAACTGTTCAACTTACCCTTGCTGGTCTCCCGAGAAGAGAGGTACTTTGTTTCGCTTAGATTATTGCCAGATGTATAATGAGCTAGTGGGCATTTGATTGTGCTATTAAAATGTTGTTTAGGTTGGATAGAATTTTGTTTAAGATTCAAGGTTTGATAGTGGGTACATTGGTGTGAGCTGTGAGGGCAAATAGCGATTAATCAATCAACAAACCAATCTGGTCAGTAGTACATGACTAATCAGTTCTCCACTAGTATTTAGTTGCTGATCTTTTTGGCATTTTAGCTACTGTTACAACTGAAGGAGATCTTGGGTGTTCTCCCCAAGTCCTTATTTAGAAGATTGAATTTACAAAAGAGACCCATTGTCTTAAATGTAGTCTCTATTGTGTCAAATGCAGGATGCTGCTGTGTGTGAATTTTACATGAAGACTGCAACTTGCAAATTTGGTGTAACTTGCAAATTCGACCACCCACCACCAGGGGAGCTTATTGCTATGGCTTCCAAGCATGGTACCAGCAGTACTGAACCTGGTACAACTGAGCCTGGTCCTGAAGAAGTAAACCCCACGAAAGGGGAGGAAGAGGAACAGGAACAGGAACAGGAAAAAGAGGGTGAAGAAGAAAAACAAGAGTAGGTGAGTGTAGAAATTTTATAAATTTTGTTTATTATTATTTAAGCTCGTCCCTTTATTGTAGCTTGTGGGTTTTAAATTTAAACTGGCAGGTAATGTTTAGATGTCTGGTTAATTGCCTGTTTTGGTTAACTACATATGTGAGTGTATTGTTCTTTTTCTTTCTATTAGTTGGTCTTTTGTATTTTCTTAGCTTTTTGGCACAAAAATTGATTATGTGAAAATTGCCAGCTCAATTATATTTGAAACAATGGTAAAGTTCTTGTTGCAATATCACTGACATTGGCAAAGACAGAAGCCAGTGGCCATCATCTTTGAATTTATGATCTGAATTCCTTCTTGGTCTAAGAAACGTTTCTAGATTATATCAGAAGGCCTAAAATATTCAAAGATAGAAACACTAATCAATAACATCTTTTTATAGTAATAATGTCCATCTTTTGTTGTGATAATTAACCAGTTATACTTCGTTCAACACTAGCTACTAAAATCGCAAGCTACAATTCCAGTGATGCATACTGGCAGAGCTTATACATGCTTATTCCATTCAAGCAACACAACTGATTTCTCCTTTGTCTCTAGATTCTTTAGTACTTCCAGAAGTGCTGAAGCTGCAGTACCTTTTGGGTAGAGGACATTTGTTTTTCTTCAAAACTTTGTGGAGTCAGTGAGTTGTTCCGTTTTCTCGGTCAAGTCACTGCTCTTTGCTCCTCTTTCCAGCGTGTCCGGAGTCACCGACCCCTTCGGTTCTGTGACAGACATGCTTTCTTAATTGTTCTGCTTTTGCCGTGTTTTTCTCTTCTAATTGTGTTTCTTGTTCTTTTGATTCTTAAAGATCTTGAGAATGTCTCTTTCAATTTTTCCCTGCAAAAAATAAAATAAGAAATGTATTTACTGCAAAAGAAAAGAGTATCTAATGTATGTGATAATAGAATTCTAACTAGAGACAATTTGGTAAAAAAGGGATAGTCTTGGAACACACGCTGTGTTTGTGGACAACAATAAACAATAGAACATTTATTTCTAAAAGAAGGTAGCAAGCGGTTTTGGAAAATAATTAAATACATCATTACAAGAGATAAGAGGTTTAATATCAACATTCTTGATGAACAGAGTTGTGAGTATCCTTTCTAAAATTAGATAAAACTGAAGTTTACAAAGGAGTACAGTTTTAGCTTGCATTAGTTTGGATAATATTGACTGAAAAAAACAAGAACATTATTTTTAAAGAAGGTAAACATGTTATATTCTGGATAATTATGAATCTAATATTCTAGTGGACTGGAGCTCCCTGTAGGATAGCTCATCTCTTCCGAATAGAAGTGCTCATATAGATGATCAAGATGCTCTCCTAACGGTGCCAACGATTATATCAAAATAAAGAGGTGGATGATGACGACTTGCTAAACTAATGTTAGCCAATATCCCTTCTAAATGATTTGGTTAGGTAATAAGGGGTTGGTATTTTGATGATAATTGATAAATGCTGTTATTTTGACGAAGCCTAACTTGGGGTTCTGCACACTTCTTTTGTTTTGAAAATCTGGTTTATACAGCTGAGTGTTGTCTTAGGTAGTTAATCATGTAGTAAGTAGTTATTCCAATGTAGTTTTCTTTCCTTCTATAGTATAGACTAGTAATCGTACTCGTGCACAACAACGAAAGAAAATAATATAGACAAAAAATTATCTCCATATTAATACATATTAATAAATCACAGTTTTATATTAAAAATATGTATTATAAGGATATATAATACATAAGTTATTATATAAAAAATGGATGAGTAGTCTAGTAGTTAAGTGCTTAGGGGTATTAGGCTTGACCCAAGTTCAAACTCCATTGCCTACATTATTTCTAGTGAATTTTTACTTTCATCACAAGTTCAATGGGATCTTCTGTGGCGAATTCTTGAGAACGGTTGTGTTGAAGTTCGAAATTTGCTTGAGAAGTAATGTAGATGGAATTTGATCGGATGGCTCTTATACGGTCCGCCGAAAAACCTTTAAATCAGAACCTTCAGTGTTTTGTCATCCAAGCTCCTTAATAAGGAGGAGAGAATATCTTATACTAGTTTCTGAACATATTTTGTACTATGTTTTCTGACTTTCTGTTAATGGAAGTCGGCTCCTCAACTTGAGCTAGCTCTTTAAAACATGGGTATTCCTGCGCGCCTTATCCTAAATGGGCACTTCACTTCTATGGCAACAAAAAAAATGGGTAGTTTCAGAATTGTTCTGACATTCTTTTTTAATGGCAGAAAGGGGATGAGTTGCACAATTCATAGGATTGTGTATGGCGCGATTACCTTTTTTTTGGGTTCATATTCGTAGGTTTACACTACTCACACAACACACACCCACTAAAATTTGAAACATTGTCACAAGCGTGAAGTCTATTTCTCTCGTGAAGATTTAATGTCTTAAGAAGTTGGTGACATATGGCGCAATTACTTGAAGAATGACAGTGTTATACTTTTGTTTGTCATGATCTTCCAAGAAAGCGACATGTTAAAATGGGCCCAGATGTGAGGTGTCAAAACCGAACAAACGAGATGGGTTGGGCCTTTAGTATATTTGGGCTTAGATTATGAGCTTTTATTTTATTTTAAGAATTGGACCTGAAGGATATGGGCTCAGGCCCAATTAGATCTGAAGGATCCATTAAATTACACAGGAGAGAAAAAAATATTATTGGGATGTAAATGATATGGATACTATTCGCTCCGCTTCAAATTCGTATTCGAAAATTATTCACAAATATACTATTTGTACCTGTAAATTTTAATACTCTTATTCTTATCAGTTTTGTATTCGAAAAAATTATGTGGATATGAATACGGATTTGTATTGAATTGTTAAAATGATGTGGATATTTGAACTATCCGAATTAGAGATAAGCATATGATATAATAATAATTTCATTTGCAAAATATTGTAAATTGTAATATTCATAATTTTTTGTTATCAAATTTTATATTATAAATTTTAATTTTATTATTTTAAATACTTATTTTTAATATATATGTATATTTATTTATAGAAATGTTAAATTTTATTTCATAATTCATATCCGTTGATTATTCCTTATGTATCCGTATTTGTTTAATATAAATTGAGTTTTGAATTTCAGCATACGCCTAACCGTCTTATTTGTACCTGCATTCACTTAAAGAATTGAAGATATGAATGTAAAGTGCTCAGAAGTTATCAGATACACCCAAAAAGAAAAAGAAAAAGAAAAAAATCGCATAAACAGTAACCAATTTGAGTTCAATTCTGGTTATTCAAACCCCACAAGAATTAGTACCAATTTCACGTTTCTAGGATAACAGAACAACTCCTAAAATGAAATCTAAATAAAGAAAAAAGGAAAAAATATTATATATTTGTCAAGTTACTAAACCAAGCAATGCCTAACAAGGACAAGGTCAAAGGTCCCATTAGCGGTTCTCCTTTCAGCTTTGCACAGGAGATTTAATGTGAATGTAATTTATTATATGTTAGACATAGATTGGAAGGAATAAATATGACATGACAAATATTGTCGCCAAAATAATTGCACTAGAATGGGTCCTCTTTATGCCAAATTGCTATGTTTTAACCATACTGAATTAGGGTTTTTTTTTGTTTTGAAATTCGAATTAGGGTTCACAAGTTGTATCACGGGCTCATATTTAGGGGATTTTTTTTTACTATTTATGGATCTGATTATGAGGAGAAAGAGAGTAAGGTTGGTTTAGTTGGTAGGATAATTTACTAGTGGCAAATTTTAGTTCTCTTATTCCTTTTTTAAGTTAGTGAGGAATTGTCTGATAAATTTGAGAAATTTTTCTTATCTTCACGTGGTATTCAAACTGTTTTATTGACAATAGCTCCAAATTTGAGGTACAATCATTCCCTTGTTACTGGTTAGTATCTATGGGTAGGAAACTATATATAAATACATCAAGAGAATAATGATTAGAAAATAAAATTTTCAAGTTGTTCATTTCACATGACAAGGGATTTTGTCTCACGATATTTTAAGGTAATGGTTTTTCTTGGTTGATTTAACCCGAGATATCTGTGGGCAACTTCTTTTTTTTTGTTTGTGTTTTGATGTGACAGTGTTTTATTCATGTGACAAAAATGCATGTTTAGAAGGTTTTTATATCACAGTTATTTTTTGAGTTATCTCGAAGTGAAAAAAAAAATACATGTAGCTTATAATTTCTGAACCAGAAAAGAATGTACTATATATCTCTCTCATTTAAGTGAAATATTATTTATGAATAAATGTTTATCTTTATATTAGATTATGAGTCGACATTCAATTTTTTTAAGGTGTCAAAATTTCTTCTTATAGAGTTCGTTGAAACTTAAACCTGTGACCTTAGCGTTATGCGACGATGTCAGTGTTCATTTTTGCTGAACACTAAGTTCTCATTTAAGTGAACATATATCAAGAAAAATAATAACAAAGGGTATTTATCAGAAGAAGAAAAAAATTAATTTAAAAATTAAAAAGGATAAAAGGGTTAAATGCGCAATACAAAACAGGACGAGGAAGAGAAAAGTATAATTTGTTAATAGTCATGGCTAAAGAGCTTAAAATCGGATTTGGAATTTTTTTTTTTAAATCTTGTCCTGTTCGAAGATTTTCCGAGTCATGGGATTTTTTTGAAATTTAAACCCAAGTCATGAATTTTTCCTACGAACGTTAGTTGAACATTTACGTTTCACATAAAGTTGGAAATACAAATTTTATTTCTTTATAAATATTTGGGAACAAAACAATTGGGTTGGAGATGCATTATATATACCACGAGGCATGCAATTGTCTCTCTCTTTTCTTTTTTTTATCTTTAGTGCTTTGTTGTGATTATACTCAGTATATATTAGAACTATAGCATTTTTATTTCACAATGCTGTATACATATTTTCATTAGTTCCTTTTTTTACTTTTTTATATTTATTGAATTTCAATACTTTTAGCCCTAATGTTTCATGGTTATTAACTGTAAGACAATAATTGCACGTTAATATAAATTAAACATAGTTGTTAACGGATTTTTACGACTTTTAACAGCTTAGAAGAAGTTAAAATTAAGTTAAAACAAAGTTTAAACGATTTAAGAGAAATTTTTAAATACTTTATTAACAATCATTTATGTTATTGAATTTAATTATATACATTTTCTACAATACTTACTCAATTAAATATTTTGATTATTAAAGGAAAATATATATTAGATTCATATCAAACTTTTAACAAGAAAAATAAAATTTCTTACCATAGTTTTCACCGTACACTTAACATCATTTTTTAAACACCCATAGCTATTTTCATGACTATGGGTTCCAAAAATTATGTTGTGGCTTTTCGTTACATAAAGAGACGAGACACTATCATATCTATGTACTAGACATGCAGTCAAAATATCAAATTAATATTTGAATCCATAAATTCTATTTTTAATAAATATGGAAATTAAAACTTCCAATTTTAAATATTCATAAATGGCTATCGGTTGAGTTTTTTGCCCTAACAACTTGAAATTCTTTTTTAAATATCTTTTGTCAATCTATACTAATATACTATTCTTTAATGTGCCGCAAGAAAATGAGCATGAATGAGCTAAATAGTATAAATCCCATACTAGGCAGAAAATTGAATCATAAAAAAAAATATCATATTTTATTCCAATCACAGAATCATGTTGCACCATTCTGCTATATTATTCCTATAATGTTGTTTAATTTCTATCTGTTAAAGAATTTCACTAAATGTTAAGCCTCTTATACCTAGATCCGAAATGCCAACCAATGGTACATGACAAAATTTATAGCGTTAGATGGATCATGGATCCATCTCCTCCATTTTCATGTGCTCGTTTTCTTTATTTCTTTTCTATGATTCTACCTAAATGGATAAAGGGTATATATTGTCGTATTTGAAAGAGATTTGTTACATATATCCAGATTTCACACAGTAGCAACAGTTCTTATCCAAAAGGAATAGCAATGGATAAAGGGAATTGTCGTAGCCGTGTAGGATTTTATCCAAAATAGAACAATTTGAAATAATTAAATGGATGTTTGTATCATATAATACCAATCTGTTGTGTGGCTAAAGAAATGCATTTCAAAGTTCTGATATATATAGTAAGATGTTATCTTTCTTTTTATATGTAGTTTTTTTATACTAATCAAATTAGTGTTATTTTCATGTACCCAAATATACCAAATAAGAAAAAATGGTTATAATAATTATGTCCTACATTTTGATGCATTATAAAGTGACAAAACCTAGAACAAGTATATAGACTAAAGAGTAAATGATTGTCATGTCAGGATAAAAAAAAATTACATTTCGATAGATAATATGAGTGATTTAAAAAGTGGAATGCGCCCGACGTACCGAGAAGGTGCCGCCAAGTGACTAATCGATATGTGATCGATTAATGGGATTTTTACAGAAGATTTGTCATTCGTGTTTTAATATATAAAAATATTTGTCATTCGTGAAAAAACAAAATTAATTGCATATTAAGAATATAATGTCAAGTAGTTTAATTTAACAAATAATTAATAAAATTAACATTTTAGCAATTTTTAAAATGTAGTATTCACATATTTATTATATATTGACTAATTGATCCAATTTGGCGACCAATTAACCTATTTAGCAGACAATTAAGCATGTTTAGTGACCTACTAATTATTTTTATCCGTAAAATAAGGATATATACTATACGTAACGATTTACCTACTGCCAACGACTGACGGACGATTAATGGCTCTTACTGACTGTCTTTTTAAACACTGCATAATATAAACTTAGAGAATTACTTTTTTTAAGATAAAATAAATTAGATATTTGAACTTCGAATATTCAGAAAGGATCTTTCAAATGAGTTTCAAATTAATCTATGAATTAGCTAGCCATTAAATTGAAAATTGATTCTCAGGAACAAACATTATTTTAAATGTTCTATTAGGATTATCTCGAACTTCACATCGGAAAGTTTTATATTATATGAAGAAACTATTAAGTTAACATTTATTCAAATTTTTAAGAAAATTATTTTCTATTTAGAAAAGTGAATAAAAACAAATATACAAACTGAACAAAATTCATAAATTAAGAAACATAAAAAAATACATAATTTTAAGGGTTATGTTGTACTTTAGACACATTCAACATATTATTAAATGAAAAGAAGAAAATTGAGTGAATCAGAGTCATCCAATTGAAAAATAAAGCGAGAAAAATGAAATCAAACAGATAAATATTTTGGTAATGTTATATAGTTAAAAGTTTTTGAACGTTTTAACTATGTAATATCTTTTTTTAGGCACTATTTCGTGCGGTGTAGGAATGTATCTTAATAAATCATAACAGAAAAAAAAACTAATATTCAGCCACTTACAAAACCTCTCACTGAATCTACTTAAAAAGCTTTTGAACTTTTTAACTATGCAATATCAACTTTCTTTATCTTTATAACGTTCTTATTTATTATTCTTTCTTTTTAGAAGATTCTTAACCATATGGTAATTGTACACCAAGCATAACCACAGGAAAAACGACTCAATTTGAGGGAGAAAGAGGGAACGAGATCTTCTACCGCGCGGCACTGTCACTGTGCTTGCAGCGCAGCAAATCTCGGCCTTTAATTTACATCAAGATTCGTGCAAGCTAAACTTTATAATATCAGACCCTCCTGAATCAAATCCGGACCGTCCGTAGCTAACAGCGCAGTAAATCTGGGCGGTCCGTCGGTACGGCGCGGTAGAGGAATCCCTTCCGAGAAAGAGAGGGAGGTTGTTGGTTGCACAGTAGGGAAAGATGCTACTTGGCCCCATGAAATTTTATAGATCATAAAGTCTAATTTAGGAAATAATGTTTTGGTCCAAAGTATATTTCATTTTCTTTTTAACGCGAATACTTTTTTAATTATGGGAGCTGATAAATCGATCACGTCATTGGTACCTCTATCGATTCCAACAAGACGGATTCGATTGAGTACGGTTTGCATGTTATTTTTGTTATTATGCATTTTCTTGTTATTATTATGCATGTTGTTTTCGTAATAATCAAAATAACATGTATAATAAGTAGAATGATTTTTCGTCGGAACTCAACTTGACATGTCTAGTGCGTATCGATGACGGAATCGATGTACGAATCAGCAGAATATTCTCCTTTAATTATATTATATATATGATAGGGTTGTGTATGAGTGAGCTAGTCAAGTAAATACAATATTGTTTCGTAGTCAATTTCGACCGAGCATGATTCATACTAATTTTAGCTTGTCAGCTCGTTATAACTTTGAGACTTTGACACAAGCGCCGGATCTACAAGTATGATATAATCAAATCAAGAGAATGAATAATTTATACTGGAAATTTATAAGACAAATTAATAATCCTTAACCAACTGACACACTAAAATGCGAGCTGAAATCGAGCGAATCAATATGTATTTTTTTTACTTGATTTCGTACTAGCCACAACTTTTTATGTAGCCCCTAATTATGGGGAAGCAATTTTTCTGCCGCGCAGCAGGAATGAGCGGCTCAGATTTTCTGCATGTAGGCTACGAACTATTCAAATTTGATTCAGGATACCTGATATTATAAAGTTTAGCTCGCATGAATTTCGATGCAAATCAAAGATTGAGATTTGTTGTGCAACACGCACAGTATTTTTGCTGCGCGGTAGAATATCTCATTCCTAATTATGCATATAGTTTATTAGATCGTTAGCAAGTTGGATGTTTCTATTATCATTGCTCTAACAAAAGAGTATTGACAAAATTCGGATAGGTCCGGCTTGGCCCAAAAATCTGAGGTCGCGATCTGGCCCAGTCCGACCCGAGAGCAAATCTGTGTAGATTCGTCCAAAAAGAAATCGGGGGTCAGAGACGGGTTGCGGCCAAGATTTTTTGAAAAATCCGACCCAACCCATCTAACCCGTCTTAACCCGTCATTAATCTGTCTTTAACCCGTCATTAACATTTCTTTAACAAATTATTAATATTTCCTTTTATTTTTTAACAAATTATTTGAATTTTATATTTTTTGAATTATAAAATAAACTTAACAAATTCTTTTTATATTTTATATTTTTTTACATTTTGTTTTCGTTTTTTGTAATTTTTTTTAACTTTTTTGTATTTTACTTTGATTTTTGATTTTAGGATTTTTCGAGATTAAAAAAACCCAACGATCCGACCAATCCGACCCGGATCGAACTGGCTCGGACTCGCCACAAACCTGTCGGTCGCCGACTCATGGACCTAAGACGGATCGCGACCGGCCAACAAAATTTGAACCCGTAAAAATCCGGTCCCGCCAACCCATTGAACCAGGCAGGTTTGGACCAACCCGGCTCGGACCGGACCGTTGTCAAATCCATACTCTTAACATACTCATACTTCATCTTTATTAAATTCAACATGTAGAACATTTTTTTATATTTTCGAAGATTTTTAACAATTAAGATTAATGTAACGAGTTGAATGACTAATTGTGATCAAAATGCTACTTTTGATTCATGTTTAGCACATGGATTAAGAAAAACATTTTTTTTCTACAAAAAGTACAAGGTTGGAACCCAAATCTAGTTGTCATTTATATAAAAAAAAAATTAAGACCTTCATTTCTATCAAAATGCTATTTTAAACATCAATCAACAGTAATGACATTTTCTTTGCACTCTTTTCTTCTATTCGAATCATAGATTGGAACATCTTTTTATACAAAAAAAAGGCAATGGAATTGAAAAAATCTATGTACAATTAATAAATTAAAATTTGGGAATTGATAACAAGTCAACTAAGCTATAATGGATATAATTGGTGTAGCAAAATAATATGAGTTGTATTATCTCCTAATAAAAGACACAAAAAAGGAGATTTTAAGCTTATGCATCACAGCGTACCGCCGCTTCTTAACTTTTTTAAAGAAAAAGAAATTTTTGTATTAGAAAAATAAACAGCGTAATTATACTAATTTGATTCTTTTTGTTAAATAACATTGTTTTGCTGAAATTAAATTTATATAATAATAAATATCAATAATCTTTCTTAAGTTTTTTTTAAGTATTGATGATTTATACAAATGAGATATGAACATTAATGACGGGAACTTAATGTCATTAATGATTTATACTGAAATTAATAATGTGTCATCATTAATGACGTGTTGCGTGTCAGATAATCTGAACACACTTACAATATAAATTAAATAACAAAATAATGTGTCGAAGTGTCAGAAAAACTGAACACAGCGACACTTCGCAAGCTCTATATATATAAAATATTGATATAGTAGAAGAGTAATTCTAATTCTAGGTGATAGGCTTACGTCACACCTCTACCTCCATTATGGGATCACGGATTTTGCATCATAATTCGACACGTGTCACAAAATGGCTAAGGCCAAATCTAGGAATTCTTTATACTTCTTCAGACAAAACCACCTCCTTCCAACCTGGATTCCAATTTCATGGGACCCATTCTATATTTTTAATCTTTTGCTGAATTTCACAAAATTTTATAGAATTTTATTTTCCTTTAAATAACATCAAACACCTGTATCAGTTATCTGATCTTACAATATTAGTCTCCAATAGTTATAGATTGGCTCGAAAAATAACAACCATATCTTGCCATCATTTCGACCTCTAAAATTGATAATTTTGGATAATTTAATCCGAAGCGATCTGCATAATATCCACATTCACTTAGTGAACCATGAAAAAAAAACTTTCAAATTTTCTTATTTGATTAAAGAAATAAATAATGTTGCATATGCATTATGCATTATGCATTTTGCAATGTACAAACTACAAAGTACATCATCAAGTAAGAGTAAAGTGTGTATTTTGAAAAATTGACATATAAATACGTAAGAAAGACAGTTGTTGACACGATACATTTGAATTCGTCAAATGAAGCAACAATTTTTTTTTTTAAGAGTTGGGTTTGACTAAATAGACAAAATTCTAAAATATATGAGCGTATGTGTATTCCATGATAAGCTATATGGTAGGTTAACTGATCTGAAAAAAAATATATATACATATTTGCATGTATTAGTTCACATAGTTATATCTTATTTCTGATAAATTTTCAAAGTTGTATGTCATGTCTAAGAATTAAAATCATTTTCGTTGTTTCTGAAAACGAAATATGCGTGCAGAAATTTGCCAAGTCTGTACGACTAACATGTGTACAGGTTCCTATATATAAATGACAAACATTAAAATATCACAAGATAAATTATGTAAAGAAATATGAGCAGTTGGTCGATCTGTATTGGTCTATTGTGACCACATTTTTGTTTTTTTTTCTTTTTCTTTTTCTTTTTCTTTTTCCTTGTGATTTTATTAGAAGTACGAACATCACATCAGCACTGAAAAGCAAAAATATGACCTCATTATAACTTATTTAATTTAATTATTTGAGAGTAGGGAACATTCAATTTTGAAGACCCAAGACATAAAAAAAATATTTTCATTTTTTAAATTATATTTTGAGAATTTAAATATGGTCATGGACTTGTACAAATTTATTCTGTTTTCTTATTTTTTTAGGGGCAAAGAAGGCAAAAACATATAGTAAAGTGGCTTTTTGATTTATTATTAATAAAAATATATGTATGGAGAAAATACATTTCAACAAATCGCCGCATATCATTAAGGTCACGAATAAGCTCGATTTAGTGTTGAAATAAAACTTTTAACACCTTAAAAAAATTAGAGTCAGACTCAGCCTCTAATATATAAATTAATATATAGAGAACCTTTTAATAAAAAAATATTATCATTTGAGGAAGGCTGTTACCAAAAATAGAATATTATCAAGAACAAATTTTTATTAGGCCCCTTATGATCAATATTTGACAATGATGTTCGGTTCTAGTAAAAGAATAATTATTAGGACCAAAATGAGGATTGATATTTCAAAAGAAAAAACTATTGCATTTTAGGGGCCAATTAGAATTTTTATTATTGTACATTATTTTTTGGCAAAAATTTGGATATTATAAAAGACAAGTATACTGAATACTCTCACACATTTGGATTGTTCAATTTATCGAAATTAGTAAAAAATTATTTTTTGAAAATACAACAAAAATTAAAACTTCTTTTGAAGCATTCAATGTACTCGTCTTATGAAGTACTAAAAATAAAAGAAGATTTATTTAGACTATTTGCTTTAGAACAAGAAAAGATCCCCTTAGTTAAAATAAAACTTGAAATGCGGGCCCCACAGCCCATTGTTTGACATTAGCATAATAAAAAAACCTTGATTAGATAGTTAAAACATAGGTGTTTTCATTATATATTGTTTTCTTTTGGTTACTTGTCCTCAGTTTTACTCTTTTTCATTATTCAATATTGTCTTTAATTAATAAAATTTTCTGAAAAGCCCCTTGACAGTGTCATAATTGTCTAAAAGTGAATCGACTCTGATAGAAGAAGACTACGTAAAAGTAGATGCAAAGTAATGCACCCAACTACCCCTCAACAAAAGCGTACAAAATAAATAAATTACGAAAATAACCCTTCAGGACCCTTGTCGTTACAGATATATAATGTTCATCCTAATCCTAATGTATGGTCGAATGATTTCGCTTAAAACAAATATATATTTTATTTTGTTTGACCTCTTTTAGGGGACTTGAATTAATAAATTAATCTTACATTGTGGTACATGAAAATTATACATACCATACTAACCATATAAAGATTATTAGTGTAATTTTTCACTTGGAACTAGTTGGATGAAAATCTGCAGCTCAAAACCGTTAAAAGTGCAAAATGCTTGAAACTCAGGGACTATTAAGAAAAAAAGGCATCGCATGGCGAAAATCTCGCTGTGCTTACGAGCATTATACAGTGTACCATTTGGAAGTAGGCTTATGGAGCTGACTCTATCCATCACTAATTTAGTACAATTTTATTTTGGATCTAAGATTTTCTGTTGCGCTCATCGCTCAACAATGTGTGTAGCATCTGCCTGGCATCAATCTGTGACCTTAATGTAAATCATGGTTTGCACATTTTACCATTTTGGATTACACATCTCAATTGTTGGTCTTTTCACTCTGTTACATATTTTTTTTGAAGTTTAAAACCTTAATACATGTAAAAGCTTGCAACATGATAAACTTGGAAACACTATTTGATGTTCTTATTAACATAAGTTTTGAAGTTATTAGTTTCTATCAAATAAAGTGATCTTTTCATGAACATAGAGAGATTAGAGAGAACAATATATGACACAGCTAGCTTCTTCTTTTTTTTTTTTGAGTTCTTAGAATTTTTACTATTTACCCGAGCATTCAAAAAAATAGAAGGATCCGATGTTCGTACACAATTTCTCGGTGTATGTTGTCTCTATTTTTTATGTTCGAGATTATGTTTTGAAATATAAATTGTTATTGTATTTTAAATAATCTACATACTTTTGTATTAAAAGTTGTGAAATTTTTAACTTAATTTCAAGATTCACCAAGAGAGATGATTAAATCGTCTAATTTGAATCATTAACTTTGTTAGTTTTTTATGACTATTGAAAGAAAATAGAATGATGCAGTATTTTTCTATGCACACAAATTTAATATATATGAAATATTCAATCAATTATTTTTTATATTTAACAATTTTAGTAATTTTTTTATTTTATTGTTATTAATGTGACACCAATAACCATGAGCATCAGATCCTTTCCTTTCTCATCAAAGAAATTATGGCAAAATAAGGCATTTGGAATCTCCTTCACGTTTTCAAAATCTATAAAGAAGAATATGCTAGATGCATATAATCCTCTGCCATGCAATTTAAACAAAATACACAAAAGGAAACATGTGGAGCGACACATGAGATCCACCTCGTTAACTGAGAAGGTTCCATCAGTTCTCTTGGCTAAAACCTAAGTCTGTACTTTGGTGGGACCAATGTTAGATGCAATGTTGCTATCAAGTATCAACACGTGATTATCAATTCAAAATTCCAAATCCCAGATTTTGATGCTCCCAAAAAAAGCGATAAATTAAGATCTCCATGCGAACGTTATTGAGAAAGACAGAGGATGGAAAGTGAATAAGAGAGAATTTTACTGGGGCCATACAGTAAAAAGTAAAAACCAAATTTGAGAAAGAATATTTCAGTATTTTATTGAATAAAAAGAAGAAGAATGACAACATATCTATCAGCACAAGACAGCAGCAACATCATCAATTGCATTGCACCTACCTACCTACCTCCCCCCCCCCCCCCCCTCCCTTTCTCTCTCTCTCTCTCTCTAAGCTTTTAGTTCTGAACTGGCACCATCATCATCCCCCTCTTTTCTACAAAACCCCATCAAAAGTTGAAAATGAAAGAAATTGATACATACACCATTGCTGCTGCCAATGTTTGTCGTATGGTGTATATTTACATCCAACAAATCCCCCCTTTTCTCTCTTGCTCTTTCCCTCTCTAAACAATGCTACTGAAAATATGGCTCTTTTAACATAGAACGGTGGTTGGTTGGGGAGATGAAATTTTTTTGACAAGTGAGAGCCAAAGATGAAAAGAGTTTTCTCTGCATCGACCAATGAAAGAAACGAAAAAAAGAAGTAAAATAAAAGAACTTTAAGAAAAGGAAAAAATGGACCCTTCTATCTACCATCCTAACCCATTCTTTGACTCCATGAATTATTATGCAAGTGCGATGAAGAGGCAGGGGCAAAATGGTAACTTCACAAATGTTATCGGGCTAGAGACTGTAGTGCCGGACAGAGTATTCCAAAACCTGTTGGCTTGGGCAGATCATCTCCTTCACTCTAGTACCATTTTTGTATATCTTGAATGTTGGTACAATTCTCACATTCTCTGCCTTGGCCACCACATGGCTTTCATTTACATTGACCTACGCATCACAAGATAAAAGCTAATGTTAATAAATAACCAAACAAAACATATTTGATGCTACTTTTGAGGTCTCTATATGATTAATTCAAGTGATAATGTTTAGATAGTCAAGGTAGCAAGAAGTGAAATAATACAAGATAACATTAGAATTCATGTAAATTTAGAAAAAAAGTTGTAAAGTGTGATATGTTTTTACCTTAAGGAAATTCGCAGAGGGATAACGGGTACAGAGAGCGTCAACAAAGGCAGAAATTTGGGCACATTGTGCATTTCCTGGAGCCATGAAATAAACAACTGACACACCTGTAGAAATGTACCATTCGGTTAGCTAAATGGTAGTATTAGAATAGAAGAAAACACACTCGAGTCTAATTTATGAAAGGGTCAACAACCAGACAACCACCCTCAAATAAAAATAAAAATAATAGAAAAAAAGAGCATCTCTCAGAATTAAAGAATGATCAGATTTCAACATTTTTTGGGAGAAAAGTCCGGATTTCAACATTTCAAAGGAGACTCCAACAAACAGAAGTTTCAGATAACAGAAGACAAAATAGATCCTACTAACATTGGGTTCTAGAACTTCCGAATTACACATTTAGTTCAAAATCACAGGAACACTGATTTTTTTCCGAGGAAAAAGAAAAAACATAATACAAAAGGAAGAAAATTAGAAAAATGAAGGGGAGGAGTATCTTTAAGACAATCGAGATACCTAGGTCTGAAAAGGAAGTATCACTAAACCTCCATCCTAGTCAAAATGGACTAATCATGCATGTATTGCAAAACAACATTGAATACAAAAGATCTTTATCTGAAACTCAAATTTATGTTGGTTGAATTGACAGCATGCAATTATGCAAAATGCACAAATATACAAAAAAATAAGTAATAAGCAAACTCCATCAGATGCTCTGAATTAATGTTGGCTGGATTCACCATATGTAATTTCAAGTTTTCAACTAACAAACTTATTTTGCAATTTTTCACAAGGGTCCATCAATAAATTTAGAAGGTGAAAAGATAGAAGCAATACCAGGAAGAGAGAGAGCAGCTTTGAGCTGCTCCAGAGTAGATACAACTTCAACTTCACCTCCAAATTTCAAATTGGAAACCTCTTCACCTCGCGACATTTTGAGCGCCACCTGTGCATGAAACAGACCCTCTGCCACCTCTTTGTCTCCTGGCAACTCTTTCCTTAGCACCTCATAATCCCTCACACATTCAGCCCACCGCTCTAACTGTATACCAGAAGAATTTTAGTTATTTCATACCAGTGGTCAATAGTAGGTAACTAGCTTGTAAGGAAGACAGATATTGGATTCTGCTCATTTTAGCATGTGCAGATTTACCAACAGCACCAATAAAAAGTAAAATACAAATCAGAGTGTATATATGTGTGTAAATGATGAAATCGAGGAACTAACAAACCTATGAAATTCACCAAAATTCTTTGGAAATTAAAGCTAATTAATCACAATTCAGAATGAAAACAGTGGAAAGATAACATAATAGTCACTTTAACAAAAGAAACACTTGTCGCAAAAGTTTACATAGACAAGAACTAATCACACAGAGGTACTAAATAAATAGAAGTCCAGAATGCATATACCCCTCCAAGATGGATCTTTACAAGAAAGACAAAAAAAAATAAGAACGAAAATGCTAAGGTAAGTCCAGAACAACTAACCTTGGCATTGGAGTTGGCACGTCTAAGGAGGGCCTTGGTGTAATTTGGCTGGATTCTGAGGGCCTCATTGCAATCTTCCACTGATTTCTCCCACCTCCCCATCTTAGACCAACAAGCTGCACGGTTGCAATACAAGACCGGGTTAAACGGGTCGTGCTTAAGACCCTCCCCGTAGGCAGTGCATGCATCAGAAAAGCTGCCTGATTTGAAGAGATCGTTTCCACGCAACCTAGCACGTGCCACTAGTTTGACATTGTTGAGGAGTGATGTGACTTCAGTGTTTGTAGGGTCGAGTTGCTTCGCTTTCTCAGCTGCTGCCACGGCAGTCTCAAACCTGTGTAATGAAAACGAAAAAAATTAAAAATTGATAAATAATAAAGACATTTCAGGACCCTTGCAGAATCTTTGTATCATGAATCCTCTATGCAGCTAGCCTTCCTTTTTGTCCAAAGGGATCAAATACCCCTTCAACAATTCTCAACAAAATGACAAAAGGGTTGTTTTAGCACAGTTGCAAAAAAGAAATCATGAACATATGATTTGAATCATTCAAAGGCTACATGAGCTCCAGTTTGAGACACCTAGTTCTATCAATAGGAGGGTTCGATAACTTACACATTAAGTTCATTTTCCCATAATTCCTCACTATGGAGGAAATAACTAATTATAGCCATAAATGAACGAAAACAAATATAGCAAAGTCAGTTCTTTTGTATTTCTATCTTTTCATGTTTAATTTTCTTTTCTTTTCTTGGCAAGACAATTGTCCAGCATACCTCCCCAAAGCCATATCCACTTGCGCTCGAACAATTTGTATGTAGGAGATGGACAGCATCCCAAAGACCTTCACTGGAGCAGATGCTGGCATAGAGCTCTCCAGTTTTGTCAGTCCCAAAAGAGTTGAATCAGCCTCATATAACTTATGTAACTTGAGAAGAGCCTCTGCTCTCAATGCAAATATCTACAAAAAGTTAAATAGTTATGTAAACACACAGCATAGAATTTTTACAAGTTGTCACATTTATCAGGGCAATAGAAACTTCAAACACACGCCAACTTTACCAAGGGAGATGAGTCGGCACCAGCTGAAACAGTGGCGTCTGCTTCCCGTAAAGCACTCTTCCAATCACCAATTCTTCGAGCATCAATGCATTTTGCAGAATGCCCCTCAATTTCTTGCAACTTGCGAAGCTCGGTTTGATCGGATTGCTGCGCATGTGTGGCAAGAGCAAAATGCTTCCTTGCATTCTCCACCAAACCCATCCTACAATTAAATCCAATGCATAAAGGTCAGAGGAATGGTATTCTTTCAGTTTTTTCTGGCAAGACATCGTGAAAAGGCCT
The DNA here is from genome assembly GCA_964058865.1 of Eleocharis quinqueflora. Classification (NCBI taxonomy): domain Eukaryota; kingdom Viridiplantae; phylum Streptophyta; class Magnoliopsida; order Poales; family Cyperaceae; genus Eleocharis; species Eleocharis quinqueflora. Next base: position 22,062 of record CAXKVX010004012.1, read on the forward strand.
ATTAAATTTTGGAAATTTAGCATGTTCCTCAAGTTTCTTCAATTGATTTAGAATTTCCTGGAACACGGGTAACAGATTTATAACGGCAAAAGAAAAGGTAAAAATGGATAGTCTTCTAGCTTACAGAAATAATCAGATTCATGATCATGCGAAAAACCACCTGAAAAGGAAAACATAATTTGGAAGCAGATACAAAAAGATAATACTATCAAATACAACGGGTTCGCAATCTAAACCCGACCGGAGACTGCCGCAAAAAGCAGAACCCAGTTTGAATTTATTCCGAACTAGCGCGAAAAGCTTAGAATAATCAACTATATCATACAAACAAAAAATTTCAGTTGATAATCCACATTGCTCGAAGCATTGAACAAATGTAAGTGGGTTATTTATTTAATAAAATATACATAAATTCATTGCAATGACCCACAACCATTATAGATCAGACAGAAAGAAAACCCAGAAATAAAACCAAGCCTTTCAACCAAAAAAAAAGAAAGAAAAACAATAGCCCAATTAGAAAAATAAAAAAGAAGACAGGAATCAAATCCTCACCGCAGATTCAACCCTGCAAGCCGGTGTTGCGCCTTCTCGTTTATCGGATCAAGCCTCACAGCCTCCTCACATTCCTTCAATGCCTCCCCAATTCGTCCCAGCCCGATCAAAGCCGCCGCCCGATTACTTCTACAACTTGCATTGTCAGGTGCCACCGAAACTGCCTTATCATACCACCTCAATGCATCCAAATACAGCCCCCTTTTGTAATACTCGTTTCCTCGCTTAGTTGCCTCTTGAAAATTACACGAACCCGAGTTCATAGCGGATACAGACCCGCCCCACATTATGCTGCCATGGCCATAATTCCCTGTACCTGACCCGAGAACATCGGATCGGGTAGTGGTACGAGGTTGCGGGGTCGCGACCCTGCCGATCTTCCCGGAAGGACAGATGTTTCCAGCCGGTAGTACATTGGTCATGGGAGAACTGGCAGTACTGGAGATTCCAGTTACCACTCCACTGGAGGCACCACCACTTGAGTGTCCAGTTGAGGTGTGGCTGCCACTGTTGCCACCTGAGTAAATAAGCGGGCCGATCGAATCAGATCGGCGGTGCATGGGCCGGGGGCCGGTGGGGCTGGATTCTCCTGACCCACTTGAAAGCTCCCCGGATTTTCTGGTACCTGGTAAGGTCCGGTTGGCGGAGAAGGAACCGGAGGAGCTTGAGCTGCTGCTGGTGTTAGTGGGTACTACAGCTCGGCTCATTAACGGGCTAACGGGCGAGCCCAAATCCAGGAAGTTTTTGGTGTCGGGTTTGTTCTCCTCGAGGCTGAGCGCGATGTCGATTCGGCTGGAGAGACCCGCCACGGGCCTCTGATCGTGCGACATTTTGGGTACAAAGTTGTAGACTTTTGAGTTTTGAGTCTGGGTATTGGTTGTCAGAAGGATCTATCGGTATGGCATGGGAAAAGCAGAGACAGATTTAGAAGGAGAGAGAGAGAGAGAGAGAGAGTAATGTAGAGTTAAAGAGAGAAAGAGGGGTGGTGGATGGAGAGAGGACAGATCTCGTGAGTGGAAAAGAGGGAAGCAAGGAATGAATGTGAAAGGAGAGAAGGTTAGAGAACGTAGCGGAGAGATGGGAAAGAGGAAGAAGAAGAAGAAAAGAAGAGAGAGAGGGAGTGAGGGGAAAGAAATACTAGCGGAGAGGAGAGAGAGAGTGTGGGGATGAAATAATGATATACACCGGGTCTATTCTGACGTGTTGCTTCGCTAGTGTTTCTAGTACAGCTGGGGTAAGATTGTGAGAATAGCACGGAGTGTTTTTCTAAGGTAAATATAATTAAATTATAGACCCGGTGTATAATGCTATTTCGGGTTTTGGTATTTCCGCTTTCTGTTTCGGGTTGTGGATTTGATATTATCCGTACCGATCCATTCCACTTTATTATTATCATCATTCCCCAAGTCTCGAACAAATTATTTGCTAAATAGTCCTTTATGTCAGACCACATTTTTAAAGTTACCCTGCATGTGGATTTTCTTTTATCAAAATAGTCTCCTCTTATGACATTGTAAATATAAAAGCTAATAAAAGATTCCAGATTTTGCATTGCGTAATAAGGGAGGAGACTGTTTTGAATAATAATTAATGACATGGAAGCTTGACCAATCTTTTTGCAAGATCATTTAACAAATAAGAATTCTTTTTTTAATTTAATACATGCATGTTTTTTTCTGCAAAGGGTGAATAAGCTTTGCATAAATGCCCATGAAGGTTGGCATGCAATATTTGTTTTTTATTTACCATATCTAATTGGAGATTACAAGATGCATTCACTGGTATATTTTTTTAATTGGTATTTGTTTGGATGAATAAGTTGATGACCAAATATTAGGATTCTCCTAATAGTTCTAAAGGGAGGATGTAAAATAATATTTTACATATCGAGCAAATATTATTTTTCTGAAGAAGAGATGTATGTTACAATGACAATATTTTTATTTGATTGCCGTAATAATTTTATTCAAGCATGACAAATTGCTTATACTAGTAAAAGTTAAAAAAACCATGGTAAATTTGTTATTCGAAATTACAATTCGACATTCATGACATTATTTTTTTAATTGAAATTAATAAGTAAATATAGTAGCACGTGAGTGGATCAACTACGATATAAAATTGCCGGAAGAAATTTGTTTACAGTGAAAAAATTGTAAGACATGATTTTCTTTAAGATTTTCTTTATTTATATATAAAAATGCCGATTAATCCAATTTCAAATTTAGATTCAACCGTTCTAAAAATTTTGACTCGATTGTTCCAACAAATTTGTAAACCAAATTTGTATCCCTTTTCAATTAGCAGAAACAATTTTAGTCTACGATCGTTTATAAACTAAAAAACAATAATTGCACCTCTTTCGAGTTAAATAAAATGTTGTTTTAGTGAGAATCAATTAATAAGATCACAAAAAATGAAAAAAAATATATATAATTACAAAGACATATGAACTGTCTTTTTTCTAGAGGAAAAAGAATTGTAGAAATTGTATATGAGTTTAACTCTTTCAATAAAAGCACGCACAATGCTATATTTTTTTTATGAAATATTAAAGATATAGTGAAATACAATAATAATATCTCTCAAATTGACTCGACTGTTAGATTTTTTGTATTAGATGAAGGATTCGACATTCCGTTTTAAAAGTTCTGATATTTTTTCTTCAAAATTTAATGGAGTTTGTACGGTACTCGCAATCTTAGCGATAACGACGTTATTAAAGAAATCGTGCTTGTAGGTTGTAGTTCATTACTGCGAAAATAAAGTATAATATTGTAGTACAATATATATTTATTGTCCTTATGCATTTCTTCATTAATGCAGAAAAAATATTTCAGGCACATACAAGTCACAATAAACATATTTATGACTGTTATTCAAAAGATGTGCTAAATAAGTTACTAACACGCATATTAAAAATCTCTCGTTAAATGCCTACAAGAAAAAGGCAAAATACGAATGATATGTGTCAACCATGTCACTATGTGTTATTTCGACTAACTTGCAAAATAAGTTAAATTTTGCTAGTATGTGCAGTGCAGCAATCAGAAAAATTGCATATGTGGTACTCATCGATAAACAATTACACGTGTCACGTTTATATGACACGCCTTCAAGAGGTAAAAATAAAAATATACGGTTCAATTATAGTAAAAACGACAAATTTTATTAGTTAAGTTGATATCTACAAGCATAATACCATTTGTTTACTTTTATATAATAAATAATAATAATACTTCTTCTTTTAATTATAGAAAAAGTCGACTTGTGTTGGAGTCATGCTTTGCGTTATATTTAATAACTGTAAATAGAAGGGGTGATTCATAATTTTTCAAGGGAAATAAAGACTAAATAGCGATTTGGCAAGCATTTAATGAAGAGGTGAAGAAGGGCAAAATGGGAAGAAGAAATTACAAAGAGACATGGTAAGCTGGCCACGTGCAGTGTACTAGTGTGCCAGCTGGATCCATTCAGAGAACCCTAAGCGCTTCTGATTACCCCTCCAGCTAAGCATCTTTGGTCAATCCTCTCCAGTTTTTTCGACACTGGATGAATCCATTACTTTAATTTACTAGTTTACTGTCATGATAGAAAGAGTAATCCGGTTCTGTACTTTCAGGCTTCACAGGACGGAGCACTGTTTACCAAATAGTCATATCGGATCAACGAGAATATTCTTTTCGGATCCGGGTAAAATATGATTATCCAAGACCCGTATCATGTATGATCATTGATCAACGTAAAAACCTGATTACGCTAATTAGTTTCTGCGGCGACACGGTTTTGATGAGATCCAGGAAATTTACGCTAAGCACCTTGGATTTTCTGTAAATAATGTAAATGGAACTCATTTTGCAGTTGCGGTAAAATGGAATGTGATTGTATTCAACATAACTGTCATACTTTAGTCACATCACATGGAAGAGAAGAATTCAAATACCTTTATTTTTCTTATGTTATCACACTTTATTACTTTATTAAAAAATATTATAGCTGCAACTAAAAGGTGTTTGAGTGACTAAGCGATTGGAGAAAAAAAGGTTGTGTACATTTCAGAAGAAATAGTGCACATTTTTTCCG